>JACEEZ010001116.1:0-40875 GCA_016584305.1 Chionoecetes opilio | reverse complement strand
CCCAATTGTGTTTCTTTACTAATAATACGGAATTTTTGGACCCTGAAAATAGGGAAAATCTGAAAATGAGAGAAATCTGAAATAGAGAAAATCATTTGAGCAATGATCAGAAGTGTTGTGCACCGCAGGTATAATTTTTTATTCTTACCTGCTATCTAATTGGAAATTATATTTTGATCTGAATGTGGTGGTTACAACAGGAATATGGACATGTTCCTTCATTACATCACATCATTGTGGACTCTTTTGCTCTGCCAGCCTACGTATTATGCTGTGTTGTCCTCCCACTTTGCAGAAAGCCTTCCTCATATACCCAGAACATCTACGTGCATGTTTTGTTTTTGACAACTACCACAACTACTGGTGTTACCCTTTCTGTGTTGTTATTACAGGTAACAGGGGTCAAACCAAGTAAGAATACTTAAGCTCCGTCACACTAACGGGCAAAGCCCGCCGGGCAGTGCCTGTCACCGGCAAAAGACGGCGGGCACACTCACACTGTTGTCCAAAACAGCAGAGCCTGCCTGGCCCAGTCAGAGGCGAGCAGCTGGGCAGCCGGGACAGTGTAGCCGTTCTCAGGAAGATTGTGCGGTACGACAAACAATGCGAAAAAAGAAGGACCGTAAGAAGCTAAAACTGTGTACCATAATCATTGCTATGTGCCTGAAAAAGAAGAAGGACAAAGTGGAGAAAAAGAAGTGGTGCAAAGACTGGCTAAATAAAAGAAAACAGTTGGGAAGTCATGTTACGATTTTTCGAGAATTGCAAGATGGAAATATGCGTGATCCATAAACTATGTGAGAATGGACCCAAGTACATTCTATAAACTTCTTGCGAAAGTAACACCATATATAGAAAAGCAGGATACCAGAATGAGGGACAGCATAACCTTTCTGACTTATCTTTTTTTCTCAGTTCCCGTCTGTGTTGGTTGCGGAGTGTCTATTTTCTTTCTAATCTCATCCACTGTCATGGACAACCTACATCTTGCATTTCCTTTGCGATACTCTGGAAAGCAGCACCTTTATTGTCTCTGTCTCTGTATATGTCCATTTTCACTTTCCATAGGCACGGGTGTTGCCGATAAAGTTCAATTAGGTGAAGGATCGCATATCTTGACCACTGATTCTTGCTGGGCGGAGGGGTAGACATGATGTTCTGATGTAGGCGTAGTGTAAATTCCTGACAAACTGACAATCATGGCTCCAAAGATCTGCATGAAACCTCGTATGTCTGGCAGCGACGCACTGCCGGGCAGTGCCAGGGGAAATCGCTCACCTACCATCACAGGCATTTTACTAATTTGCCCGCGGGCAAAAGCGGTGAGCCCGTCAACAGGCAAACTGCTCGCTTGTGCCCGCGGGCATTGCCCGTTAGTGTGGACGGAGCTTTACAAGTGTTGGTGACACTGTAGGGGTTGATTGCCTCTGAAGTGTATTTTGAAGGGTAGGAGTATCTTCACCTTCCTAGCCAGACACTTCCAATGGTAGTTAAATAAAAGTGGTCGAGCAGGTTTTAATGCTTGTTAATATTTAAGAACCAGGAACAATAATTATAAGTATATATATCTGTACACTGTGAGGGCGAGTGACAAGTCACGTGTTCTGACGGCCAAGGAACTTAAGTCTTTCGAATAGCCGGAACAGCTCTGTGACACAGTCCGCTGTCTTCTTCCCTCTGTTCGGCCGGAATCTCACAGGTTCCGGCGTCCATGTCTCTCAGGCCTATGGTGCTCTGTCAGCGTCAGCATCCTTGGTCACTGCGCTGATATGATACACACATAACAAATTTAACCGTCAAATTTTACACGCACACGCACATGCATCATACTCACATACATACACACACATTCGTAACATTAAAAATCTGCGATAACTTTGGCAACCGCTTCCCTCACCACCGGAGAAGAATTATAAATAAAAATAATCTGTCGATCGTCGATCATATCGTCGATCGTAGTCAGTGTCGATCGTTCATGTACACTCTACTTAAACTCCCCACATCACCATGTAGTAGTAATTTTATCAAAAATTATATATGTTATTAGGATATTGACTATTTAATTTCAAGTTTAATGTTTTATAAAGAAGATTTAAAAAAAAAGGTCCGTTGACCACTGATTTCTTGCTGGGCGGTAGGGGTGAGACATGGTGTTCTGATGTAGACGTAGTGTAAATTCTGACAAACCTGACAATCATGGCTCCAAAGATCCGCATGTAACCTCGTATGTCTGGCAGCGAACGCACTGCCGGGCAGTTGCCAAAGCCGTCTGTAATGTAAAGGCCTTGCGCTCAGAATTGGGATGAAAACGTCACGGACGCGTCTGTACGAGGCAACGAGAATGACAAGTTTACCCTACCTCATTATATGTTATCATATAAAAGATATATTGTTATCTCTTCGGAAATGTTTGTTTCTAATAAGTATTACAATAAAAACCCGTGAAAACCATTAGAAATGCCATTATGAGACTCTCAATAATACACATGAACTTAAACATCTTCGCCATTTATATTTTTTTCGAAAACTTTTACATGGAGAATATCAATAGAATCGGAATTTAATTCGCTTTCCATTGCTATATTTTGTTTTCTGTAAATGAATTAGCAGCATGCATAAATTAGCTTAACATAATACATAACATCATGAATCGGGTAATTTCGTACCTAATATATGTTTATCAGTATAAAAGATATATTGTTATCTTCGGAAATGTTTGTTCTATAATATTATCAAATAAAAAACCGTAAAACAGACTAAAGAAAGGCCATTATGAGACTCACAAGAAATATGTATGAACTTTAACTCTTCGCCATTTAATATTTTGCTCAAAAACATTTTACATGGAGAATATCAATAGAAGCGGAATTTAATTAGCTTTCCATTGCTATATTTCATTTTCTGCTAAATGAATTAGAACCATACATAAATTAGCGTTAACTAACTAAAAGATCATGAAATCGGGTAATTTTTCCCGATTGATGATGTTATTTATTTAGTTAACGCTAATGTATGTATGGTTCTAATTCATTTAGCAGAAAACAAAATATATCAATGGAAAGCTAATTAAATTCGCTTCTATTGAATTTCTCCATGTAAAATGTTTCGAGCAAAATATTAAATGCGAAGAGTTTAAGTTCATGCATATTTCTTGAGAGTCTCATAATGGCATGTCTTTAGTGTGTTTTACGGGTTTTTATTTGATAATATTATAGAACAAACATTTCCAAAGATAACAGTATATCTTATACCGCCCGTACATCCTCACATGCTGAAAGCTCGGCTCCTACTGACTCGCGGAGCAGACTCTGCTACTGACGTCACGTCCATCCCGCGCTCCCAGGCGCAGGCTTTTACATACAGACGGCTTTGGCAGTGCCTGTGGTGAAATCGCTCACCTACCATCACAGGCATTCTACTCATTTGCCCGCGGGCAAAAGCGGTGAGCCTGTCAACAGGCAAACTGCTCGCTTGTGCCCGCGGGCATTGCCCGTTAGTGTGGACGGAGCTTTACTCCCTGTAGTCGATGACTGGGCGTACTGAGCCGTCTGACTTTGGTACTAGGATAAGAGGAAAGTTCCACTCACTATCGCTAGGTTCAATCACATCTTGTGTAAGCATTTCACTGAACAATTGATTTACTGTGGCGAGCTTTGAATGCGGCAATCTATATGCTGGGATATAAATCGGCTGTGTACCTGATTTTAATTTTATTTGATGTTTCAACAAGTCAGTCTTTCCCAAAGCGTCCCCTGGTAAGGCTATTGCGTGCTCGTGCTTCGTTAGCAGTGATAAGAGTTCGTGCTCTAAATCAGGTCGGCTGGTAGGTTTAAGGTGGTTGAGGAGATCTCTCCCTACCTCTACATCTTTCTGGACTGAGCAGATGAATGGGTCTGTTGCATTTTCTGAGTTCTGATTTTCATTTACTATTTTAATTGGGTGTTTACAGACTTGGAATGATCCTATCTGGGTTCCTGGTTTCAAAGTGATGTTCTTATTCAGTGTACTCATTACTAAAACTTCTAATTTCCCATTCTCTGATTTATAAACAGCGGAATCAAGTTGCGTTCCTTTTACTCTAATGGATTCTGGCATTGTAAATACTTCTGTATCCTGCTTTAATCCTTTTAACTCCAGTGTCACCTTGTTAATTGACATGGCATGCAATAGCGTCGACTCTATCACATGTCCTGAAATAATTCTCACGGCTTCATCTGGGTCTGTAACTTGTTCCTTTGATGCTGTCTCAGTGTATTTACTAACTTGTGGTACCTTTTCATGCCTGGTATTTAGCTTTTTGTTTGTCTTTGGTGTGACTTCACTACTCATCTGTTTCGGTGCAGTGTGTAAATCAGGGACCTTGAGAAGTCATTTTTCCTTTCTCTTGGGCTTATCAGTAGCCTTTGATTGCTCTGCCACGCTATTGGGTGTTGTAATAGCATAATTAGTATTCGTATTTAGCACGCCTATAACGGGTTCTGGATTCAGAAATGGGATGAATTTGTATGAACAGTGAACATCATGCGTTATCAACGAGTTCCTGTGTGCTTGGTAACGGGCGGTATCGGGCTTACGTTTCCTAAATTTTCTAAGTCTTTCCGAGTCTCGTGTCTTATCTTGATGGAAAATATTCTTCTTCATGCTATAGTTTGCGAGGTTTCTTTCCATTTGTGTTCTATTTGTTATCTTTTCTATCATGTATGCTATCTGTTTTCTTTGCTATCATATGTTCTATGTTTTCTTTTCTATCATGTATGTTATCTGTTTTCTGTATAATATCTGGGTTTCTGTCCGTCTATAAATTCTGTCTATAATTTCTGCCTATAATTTCTGTCTATAATTTCTGCCGAAGGTGGCGCTGTTTTTCTATGTTCAATGGGTTTACTTTGCGACTGTGCGTATTTTCAGATTTATCTATTTTCACCTTATCTATATCTCGACATTTATTTTCTATCGTTATCTGTCTGTATCTATTTCTTTCTTCCAGTACGAAAATGTATACGTGTGTAAGGCGTGGCATGCCTGAGTTCTGTGCGTTCAGTGGCACTTATTTATTCGTGATTTTCATAGTGTGGTTCTATCTTTCGCAGTCACGCTCATTGTGACGGAATTATTGACAAGTATTTCAATTTATTTTCACATTGCAGTCCTGCGCTGCGTTATTCTGTTTTCTTGTACAACGTAAAATATTCGAGTCGCGTCGGCGGGCGGCGTGAAACCCTGTCGTGGGTATGTTTACTAGTGTGTCTCCTCTCGTGGCTAGGGTGTGCGCGGCTGGGTGTTGTACCGTGGCCACCGAGATGACTCTCTCGGTGGCCACGGTTGTACGCGGCTTCAGTAGTGCCAAATGTGCCGGACGTAAAAGCGCTGGATTGAGGTATGAAATGCGCCAGAAATGCGCTAGAAAAGTTTTCGTCTCCTCACCTCAGTGACCTCACGCTTTTTTTATGTATGTATGTATGTGTATGTGTATGTATGTGCATATGTATATGTATATGTATATATATATATATATATATATATGTAATAGATATAAATATTAGACGATAAAAATTAGATGAGCCCTGACCCTATATATATGCTAATAGTAGGGCAGCTTAGCACCGAATTTCAAATGGATGGGGACATGCCGGATAAAAGCACCAAAATTTTATCAGGCAATCTTCAGGGTCCCCGCTATGATTCTATAACCGGCGCCAAGCGGTAGGACCACTCTTATTTGAAATTTTTCATTATTTGTGAAAAAAAAAAATGAAAATTTTGGGATTTTTTTTTTTTTTTTTAGTTTTTGGGAAAAAATGTTTTTTTATTGCAGAAATGAGAAAGTCTTTTCCGATCATTTTGGTGTAATTGTTTTTAAAATCGAACATCTAGAAGTATTTTAAAACAATATTTGAAAATTAGGTGTCTCGGGTGCATTTCCTCAATTTTTTTTAAACGTTCTAATTAACGTAGGTCACCCGGGTATTCAAAAACACAATTTTCGTTATCATTTTTATTTCGTAATCGCGTGGTCGAGTAGCGGTTAACATAGTGAATCGCGTAGTCTAATTAATTCGGAGCCTGCCCTTAACACATACGAAAATCAAGAAAAATGGATACTCTTTCAGACCGTGCGTATATTCACCCAACATGGTGCAAAATTACTTCTCGGCTAAGCTATTCACATTGGCAGCTGCATAGTTCGGTGCACTTCCACTGCGCCTTCTTGCATGAGCATCGTCCTCCGCACGTGGCGCTTTTGCAGCCACACTTGACCAGTTCGCTGCAGGCCTGAGATGCTACAGGCAGGTTGGACCACACAGGACGCCAGGTCTTCGTTGCACTCTCTAGAGTCCATCCAAAGCCCTCTGGGGTTGGAGGCTTCTGCTCACATTGATCACTGGTTGCCCAGATTCCAGCTTGGTAGACTGCGCGCAGTGTGTGCTGCAGAAGGGCTTCTTGCGTTGGGGGAATCTTTTCCATTGGCCTGTTCTTCTGTGAGAAGAGTTCCCTACGTGCCTCGTTCACAGAGTCCAAGTTGCTCGTCTTATTGTAGATGATCACGGTGAAGCGCTCGAGCAACTGGAATTGCTTGCAGTTCACTGTCACAGTCATGTAAGGGTGATTCATGAAGTTGTTGAAGGCCTCCGTCACCTCCACGTAGGCATTCCAAGCCTCCCATGCTGATTTCTTCCCTTTGCCGAAGAAAGCGGAAGTTGTGTCGCAGCCCGTGAAACTGTGGAACATAGGCAATGCCGTTGACCTATCTTTTCCCAGAGCATGGCATATGGCATTGATATCCAGGTACATGAAGTTCTTTCCAGTTCCAAATGCTACCCAGATGGCTCCATCTGATGCTGGCTGGTCAGGGAATGGTACTTTCCTATCAGTATGGCAACGACGTCTGTGTCGACAGTGCGTACCAAACAGTTGGTGCATCCCTTGTCCAGCGCATCTTTCAGGTGAACAACAATCCTTGTATCGGCCTCTTCGTGGTCACATCGTGGCATGGAGTGATCTGAACCTCTGCTGATTACATTTGTGCCTGATGTTATGAAGACCCCCTTTCCGTCTGGCCAGTCACTGGAGCCGACTTTGTCTGAAAGGAACTGGAAAAGCTCCTCCTTGTTTGTGGGATCCCGGAGGAAGTCGGGCCAGTTGCTGGGCACCTTCGTTGGACCACCGACCTTTCTTCGTACACCTTTCCCCCTTTTCTCTCTAGTTGACTCCTTGATACTGCTGGCAATGTAGCTGTCCCAGACCACATCGACTCTTCTGCAGGATTCAAGAAGCTTCAGGATGTGGGGGATGAAGACCTCATTAGCGTAGTCATTGAATGTGGTAAACATTAGTAAGAGGAAGCAGATACACCACAGCAGCACCGTCGAGTATTCTTGCATCCAGAAACGGCGGGGGTTCCTTCTGAGAGTTTTGTGTTTCTTCCACAAGGATACCAATGAGGTCTGACTTCTTTCCTTGGCGCAGTGTTCCTCTTTCAGATAGAGAAGGGGGGTGCGGATGATTTTCATGTTGGAAGAAGGTTCCCATATCTGTATCCCTGTTCTGAGCAACTATGTACAGACGAGAGAAGAGGGACACATCATCTTTCAACAGGGAAACACCATCTGACTGCTTCCTCTTCCCCTTGGATGATGATCTGAAGAGAGGCAATGAGTTCCTCTTCACAGGCTCATGGATGGACTGCCTTCGTTCAGTGATGATAGCCTCGTTGTAGCTGTCGTACTGAGCCTGTCCCACTTCTTCTATGGTTTGCACAGTGTTGGCCACAGATTCTCCAATCACACGCCGCGTGTCGAGTGCAATCAGCTCGCTTCCTTCCTCTAGGAACGGGTTGCTCATCTCGTTGATAACTTGAATAAGGCCCAGTGTTTGCTCGTGAAATGTCTTCTGCGCAGACAGACCTTCTTCGTGGTGCTGGCGTTCTTCTTCTGAGATGGCAGTGTACTCCCGCTCAAACTCAGTGAGAATGCGTGCCTGCTCAGGTCCGGCGATCATCCACTTCTTGAAGGCTGTTGGGTTTTCAGTCAGGCCGACTGCTCCTCCAGGGCCCTTCACAAGCTCATTATTCTGTTCATGGGCTTGGTCGATCGGAATGCTGGAGAACCTTCTGGCTGTCTAAAATCTAAATGTCCATTGTGCATGCATCTTGCTGTTCGGATCGTTTGGCGCCGGTTCTAGAATTGAAGCTTAGATGCTGAGGAAATGCACCCGAGACACCTAATTTTCAAATATTGTTTTAAAATACTTCTAGATGTTCGATTTTAAAAACAATTACACCAAAATGATCGGAGAAGACTATATTTCTCATTTCTGCAATAAAAAAAACATTTTTTCCCAAAAACTAAAAAAAAAAAAAATCCCAAAATTTTCAAAAAAAAAATTCACATATAATGAAAAATTTCAAATAAGAGTGGTCCTACCGCTTGGCGCCGGTTATAGAATCATAGCTGGGACCCTGAAGATTGCGTGATAAAATTTTGGTGCTTTTATCCGGCATGTCCCCATCCACTACCTAAGCTGCCCCACTATAACGTCAAAATTTATTTTGGTCTAGCATCAGTTTATGAGGTCAGGACTCCGCCTCTTGATCCGGTGAGATTAAGCACTACACTCTTCCTTCCCAGTTCTCACGGTCCCATCCCAAGCCATCTTGTTGATTTTTATTTTTTTCTTAGTCACTCTTATTGTTATTCATAATTTCACAGAAAAAAAATTAGATAGTACACTCATACACGAACAAAACTGTATAACAGGTGATCTGTAGCATCAGCAACAATCAAACTGTGTGTGTGTGTGTGTGTGTGTGTGTAAATGTGTGTGTGCGTACGTACGTATGAATGTGTGTGGGTGCATGTGTGTGTGTGTGTGTGTGTGTGTGTGTGGGCGTGTGTGTAGTGCGTGCGGGCGTGTGTGTGTGTGTGGTGTGTGTGTGTAGTGTGTGTTGTGTGTGTGTGTGTGTGTGTGTGTGTGTGTGNATAACGGTCAGGACAGGAAGTTGAACCTTATATGGTCCCCATCAACTGGGATAGCGTGTAAGACGTGCAGATGAACTCGCCAACAGTGCTACGACTAAGGATGGTGTTGGGTTTTCCGCTCCTCTGTCCCTTGGTCGTCTAAAAACAGCAATGTGTGCGAAAATGGAAACGTACAATAAGAGACATATTGACAGCATGCTCGGTCAGTCAGTTTCTCTCACTACATATATGGACTTAACAATAAGGTGTCAGCCCCACTACATACAAAATTGACTAATTACTAGGCGCCAGCAGGTGTGTTATAATAGGCTAAGGTTAGGGTATAAGTACATGTGGGAGGTAGCTGGCAGTGACAACATCAATATGAAAAAATGTAACCTGTGTAAAACAGAAGAGAAGCACACACTCCGCCATTATGTAATGGAATGCCAAGAAATTATATTTTTTAGAGGCAGCTGTGCCAATACCTCCTATGCTGGGCTGCTGCACTATTGTCTACAAACATGTAACCTTATCCAAGTCAAAAACAGTCACCCAAACTTTGCCAATGCCTCATAAAGGACTTAATATATATGTAACATAACATAGTCTTTTGTATATGCATATCTAAATGTAATTAACAATGTTACTATCTAACTTCATTAATCATGGCAATATTAGCGTACTGGTTATATATTATATGTATGTGTTAATCGATACTAATACAGAATGTTTGAGTGTCTGTGTGTTTTGTACCGGCGCCTGTCGTGCTGAGTTATTGCCACCTTTCTGATGACATTATGCTGACCCAACCAGCCACGCAATCCCATCATGATGACGTGGATAACCTGGTCCTGGGAACCACAACGTAAACACCTCGCTCACTGGCTCACCGGAACAATAGCTTCCGGGCAGCTTTCCTCATATGCTGCAACTAGCCGGAGAGGAGACAACACAGAGAACGACTGGAGACGGGTTAGCTTGCGTTCCAACTCACGACACACCTTCCTGTGTGTCTGTGTGCACTCCACACCCGTGAGGTGTGTGAGTGCCTTGTCACGACATTAACAGTTCTGGCTCTGTCAATTAGACATTAGTTTCATTGGCCGTTACTTAACGAACTGCATGATATTATTATTGTATAAATCTCACAGTGTACAGATATGTATGTATATCGTGTAATTATTGTTCTGGTACTTACTGATTAACAAGCCTTATAAAACAACCGCTCGACCACTTTTATTCAACTACCATCTGAAGTGTCTGGCTAGGACGGTATACGCCTACCCATCAACCTTGCACTTCTGAGGCAATCAACCCCTACTGTGTCACCAACAGTTGTAAGTATTCTTACTCGGGTTGACCCCTGTTACCTCTTAACAACACACAGATAAGGGTAACATAAATGGTGGCAGCGGTGGGATACGAACAACCATTAGTATTACAGTACCGTAAAATAATGAAAATTAATACACGTGAGCGATATATTGTCGAAACACATTGAGTCAGTGAACTTAGACAGAGGGAGACAGAGAGAGACAATAATTGTTTAAGCTGCGTCAGACAAACACTGTCCTTGCGTGATTTTTTCTGCGATTCAGCATCTCCTCTTAAAGATCTCCCCGTTCATATCATTACTCAAACCACAACAAACAGAGTTATCAATTAATAGCTCCCCAGTATAGAGAATCCAGCCTACATTGACTCTGAGATTCAGCGACAAGACCAGCGAGGACGAGGAAGAGGACGCGTGGAAGAAGAGGTTATCAAGAGGACGAGGACAAGACATACAAGGCTTTTTTATCATGGCACAGACGGGAGGACAAGATTTGAAGTTTTATCATGAAGACAGGACGAGAGGGACAACTAGCCGACTCTTTAATTTACAATACTTCCAACTCAGCAGACTCCTTGGCAACAGCCAGCCAGCCAGCCTTGCAGCCAGCCAGCCTTACAGCCAGCCTTACAGCCTTACAGCCAGCGCCCCGGACAGCCAGCGCGACAGCCCGTCAGTTGTGCGTCAACACACAACGCCTCTCAGCTGTGACCCTGCCCTTGGAGAAACCCTCCCTGATTCAGCAGTACGGAGGGACTTGCCTTGCTGAATTCACACAATGTTAGTGAGTATACAACATCTAGCTGACCCTACAAGAGACATACTTTAAAAACGCCACTCGTTTACATAAATAACACTTAGTGGTGATCTAAATATTTTCACATTTGTTTTTGCTTAAATAGCCATGTGAAAGTATTTAAAGTAATTAATTTGTCAGTTATTTTCTATAGATGTTTTCAATATGCTTACCGCTAATATTTCATAATTTCTTGTAATTCTTAATAATTTGTTAGCTTCCCTTATATGTAATATATATATTCAATTCTCCTTCTTGAATTGCCTTAAAAGCCAGGAGATGGGAGATAATAGTTAACTGTATTAAAGTTTTACTTATGAATTTATTGACTCTTAAACAAAAGTTAGAATGTGAGTGAGTTATTTGCTAGAATGTATAGTATAGCAGATGTACTCCTAGCCTCTGAGGAATCAGGAAATGACAGTATATTGAAGTTAACCTTTTGTTTGAGGAATTAACTCTTGAATTGAGGGAGGAATGTAATCTCCTCCGAGTACCTCCGTTTGTAACATAAAACTACCTTACTGCACCTCAGATAATCTCCTCTACTAACTCGAAGTCTAATTCTAACACATCCGTTGCAGGTAGTTATTTTTGCCCCTGCCGAAGACTCTTCCTCAGGCCACTAGTGCTATTACGCCAAGTTTATCTGCCAGGAAATAGTTTTTTGTCTATGTAAGGATATTATAACACAAAACCTATTAATTTAGCAGCCAAGTGCCACAGGCACTCGTGTCAAAAGAGACTAATTACTGCCATTGGCACTCCTTAAGTACATTTTATTGTTTAGAATACTATTCTAGCTGAATGCAGCTCTTATCACTTCTTAGAGAATGATTAAATAAATACATTAGTGTCTGATATGCCATGAAATAATATACATGCATATCTTAACGTGAAAATTTATATTACAGACCCGGAGTCTACATTTTTATTAGCTGAAAAGCTGTACTCCGAAAAAAATAGGTTCATAAATAACGAAATAAAATATCACTCCTCAGAGAATGATTAAATAAATACATTACTCTCTGATATGCCATGGAATAATATACATGCATATCTTAACGTGAAAATTTATATTACAGACCCAGAGTCTACATTTTTATTAGCTGAGATGCCGTACTCCGTAAATAATAGGTTCATATATATAAATAATAAATAAATACTGCCAGTGTCATTACTCACGTTCACAAGCCACTGCTGTGTTTTATCTTCACTCCATACTTCGTGTTATTAAGTGACTACGCGGTAAAGTTTTGGCAAACGCACTTCTTAATATTTGCAGGGATATTAACACACTACTAACAGACTTTGAGCTCATTTTTATTCTAATAAGTCATGTTTATATTCTGTTGTAAAGTATTTTACTAGTTTATTGATGACCTTAAGTGCACTGTCCTGATATCATTACTCCTGTTATAGTAAACATTCCTCTTTGCTATGTTGTCATGTAAACCCTCACCTTGTATAGATTTGTAAGGATTGGCAAAACTGATAATTTGTATAGTACACAACGATGTAACACAAGCTAGGTATACATGTCTTTATACAATCGCGAGGTCGCGTTGTTATAAGGGGAGAGCGATATTAGCGTATTGGTTATATATTATATGTATGTGTTAATCGATACTAATACAGGATGTTTGAGTATCTGTGTGTCTTGCACCGGCGCCTGTCGTGCTGAGTTATTGCCACCTTTTGATGACATTATGCTGACCCAAGCAGCCACGCCATCCCATCATGATGACGTGGATAACCTGGTCTTGGGAGCCACGATGTAAACACCTCGCTCACTGGCTCACCGGAACAATAGCTTCCGGGCAGCTTTCCTCATATGCTGCAACTAGCCGGAGAGGAGACAACACAGAGAACGACTGGAGACGCGTTAGCTTGCGCTCCAACTCACGGCAAACCTTCCTGTGTGGCTGTGTGCACTCCACACCCGTGAGGTGTGTGAGTGCCTTGTCACGACATTAACAGTTCTGGCTCTGTCTATTAGACATTAGTTTCATTGGCAGTTACTTAACGAACTGCGTGACATTATTATTGTATAAATCTCACAGTGTACAGATATGTATATATATCTTGTAATTATTGTTCTGGTACTTACTGATTAACAAGCCTTATAAAACAACCGCTCGACCACTTTTATTCAACTACCATCTGAAGTGTCTGGCTAGGACGGTATACGCCTACCCATCAACCTTGCACTTCTGAGGCAATCAACCCCTACTGTGTCACCAACAGTTGTAAGTATTCGTACTCGGGTTGACCCCTGTTACCTGTAACAACACACAGATAAGGGTAACATAAATCGTTCCCATGCAACCTGCATAGGGGGTGCGCCCTCTGTCTATTTTGTACCCTTAATTATATATGTATTATGTATAATGTGTATATTACTCACAATAAACGTTTTGATCTGATCCGATCTGATCTCTCTCTCTCTCTCTCTCTCTCTCTCTCTCTCTCTCTCTCTCTCTCTCTCTCTCTCTCTCTCTCTCTCTCTCTCTCTCTCTCTCTCTCTCTCTCTCTCTCTCTCTCTCTCATGAAAATTGTTGAGGGAAGGATCAATCAGACGGCATGAGAGGAATAATGAAGAGGAGATGATAAAGATGGGTTGATTAATATGTGGCGTACACCTCTTGACGACCAGGCAAGGGAAGAGGAAGAAGAAGAGAAGAGAGGGAGGACTTAAAGAAAAAACACACAAATAATTGTTAAAAAGGAGTAAAATATATATAGAGAGGGATAAATAGGATATAAAGAGAGATCAGATATATATAAAATGAGAAAAATGGAGTAAAATAAAGGATACAAAAATACAAAAGAAGGGAGACTAATGTAAAGAAGAGATAAAACAGACGATAATGATGATATAAGGTGAAGAGAGATGCTATTAAACTAAAACGAGGCAATACAATAAGATAAATGACTATGAGAGAGAGAGAGAGAGAGAGAGAGAGAGAGAGAGAGAGAGAGAGAGAGAGAGAGAGAGAGAGAGAGAGAGAGAGAGAGAGAGAGAGAGAGAGAGAGAGAGAGAGAGAGAGAGAGAGAGGAGAGAGAGAGAGAGAGAGAGAGAGAGAGAGAGAGAGAGAGAGAAGAGGAGAGAGAGAGAGAGAAGAGAGAGAAAGAGAGAGAGAGAGAGAGAGAGAGAGAGAGAGAGAGAGAGATAGCAAAATGAGCATAATATAAGAGAACGATTATTTGAACTTCTTTTTCGGCAGCATTATCATTGAAACTGTCAAATATACGATACTTAACTCACAGCTTTGGGTTAACTTTAATCAGTTTTGGCCTTTACTAACACAAAATATGAAAGAGGAACCAGCTGATCGAAGAGAAAGAAAGATGGGAGAACGAGAAGGAGAAGGGATGGAGAGCAAAGTAAAATAATTAAACACAGAAAACTGGAAACACGAACTTCATAAAAAAAGGGAAACTTGATTTTGAGCGAAACTAACACAAACTTTAAAGAGATTAAGTCCACGCCCACAGTTTTCCCATGAATAAAATACGCATGAATATTCAATCCCTTCAAGTCATTCATTCAGTTCAAATTCATTGACCTGCAAAAGACCATCTTAATACCCTTTGGTAGCCTTGCAAGGGGCGTCATTTATCACGGAGAATTTATGGTACTCAGAGAAAACGTAAAGACAGAAATTGAGGGGGAGACTATGAAAGACTTGGTAATGAAGATGCATACCAGTTTAAAAGAGTCCCCGGTGTGGTAATGTAACTAGTAGGGCAGCTTAGCACCGAATTTCAAATGGATGGGGACATGCCGGATAAAAGCACCAAAATTTTATCAGGCAATCTTCAGGGTCCCCGCTATGATTCTATAACCGGCGCCAAGCGGTAGGACCACTCTTATTTGAAATTTTTCATTATTTGTGAAAATTTGTTTTGAAAATTTTGGGATTTTTTTTTTTTTAGTTTTTGGGATTTTTTTTTTTTATTGCAGAAATGAGAAATATAGTCTTTTCCGATCATTTTGGTGTAATTGTTTTTAAAATCGAACATCTAAAGTATTTTAAAACAATATTTGAAAATTAGGTGTCTCGGGTGCATTTCCTCAATTTTTTTTAAACGTTCTAATTAACGTAGGTCACCCGGGTATTCAAAAACACAATTTTCTTTATCATTTTTATTTCGTAATCGCGTGGTCGAGTAGCGGTTAACATAGTGAGTCGCGTAGTCTAATTAATTCGGAGCCTGCCCTTAACACATACGAAAATCAAGAAAAATGGATACTCTTTCAGACCGTGCGTATATTCCCCCAAACATGGTGCAAAATTACTTCTCGCTAAGCTATTCACATTGCAGCTGCATAGTTCGGTTGCACTTCCACTGCGCCTTCTTGCATGAGCATCGTCCTCCGCACGTGGCGCTTTTGCAGCCACACTTGACCAGTTCGCTGCAGGCCTGAGATGCTACAGGCAGGTTGGACCACACAGGACGCCAGGTCTTCGTTGCACTCTCTAGAGTCCATCCAAAGCCCTCTGGGGTTGGAGGCTTCTGCTCACATTGATCACTGGTTGCCCAGATTCCAGCTTGGTAGACTGCGCGCAGTGTTGTGCTGCAGAAGGGCTTCTTGCGTTGGGGGAATCTTTTCCATTGGCCTGTTCTTCTGTGAGAAGAGTTCCCTACGTGCCTCGTTCACAGAGTCCAAGTTGCTCGTCTTATTGTAGATGATCACGGTGAAGCGCTCGAGCAACTGGAATTGCTTGCAGTTCACTGTCACAGTCATGTAAGGGTGATTCATGAAGTTGTTGAAGGCCTCCGTCACCTCCACGTAGCATTCCAAGCCTCCCATGCTGATTTCTTCCCTTTGCCGAAGAAAGCGGAAGTTGTGTCGCAGCCCGTGAAACTGTGGAACATAGGCAATGCCGTTGACCTATCTTTTCCCAGAGCATGGCATATGGCATTGATATCCAGGTACATGAAGTTCTTTCCATTTCCAAATGCTACCCAGATGGCTGCCATCTGATGCTGGCTGGTCAGGGAATGGTACTTTCCTATCAGTATGGCAACGACGTCTGTGTCGACAGTGCGTACCAAACAGTTGGTGCATCCCTTGTCCAGCGCATCTTTCAGGTGAACAACATCCTTGTATCGGCCTCTTCGTGGTCACATCGTGGCATGGAGTGGTCTGAACCTCTGCTGATTACATTTGTGCCTGATGTTATGAAGACCCCCCTTTCCGTCTGGCCAGTCACTGGAGCCGACTTTGTCTGAAAGGAACTGGAAAAGCTCCTCCTTGTTTGTGGGGTCCCGGAGGAAGTCGGGCCAGTTGCTGGGCACCTTCGTTGGACCACCGACCTTTCTTCGTACACCTTTCCCCCTTTTCTCTCTAGTTGACTCCTTGATACTGCTGGCAATGTAGCTGTCCCAGACCACATCGACTCTTCTGCAGGATTCAAGAAGCTTCAGGATGTGGGGGATGGAGACCTCATTAGCGTAGTCATTGAATGTGGTAACATTAGTAAGAGGAAGCAGATACACCACAGCAGCACCGTCGAGTATTCTTGCATCCAGAAACGGCGGGGGTTCCTTCTGAGAGTTTTGTGTTTCTTCCACAAGGATACCAATGAGGTCTGACTTCTTTCCTTGGGGGCAGTGTTCCTCTTTCAGATAGAGAAGGGGGGTGCGGATGATTTTCATGTTGGAAGAAGGTTCCCATATCTGTATCCCTGTTCTGAGCAACTATGTACAGACGAGAGAAGAGGGGACACATCATCTTTCAACAGGGAAACACCATCTGACTGCTTCCTCTTCCCCTTGGATGATGATCTGAAGAGAGGCAATGAGTTTCCTCTTCACAGGCTCATGGATAGACTGCCTTCGTTCAGTGATGATAGCCTCGTTGTAGCTGTCGTACTGAGCCTGTCCCACTTCTTCTATGGTTTGCACAGTGTTGGCCACATATTCTCCAATCACACGCCGCGTGTCGAGTGCAATCAGCTCGCTTCCTTCCTCTAGGAACGGGTTGCTCATCTCGTTGATAACTTGAATAAGGCCAGTGTTTGCTCGTGAAATGTCTTCTGCGCAGACAGACCTTCTTCGTGGTGCTGGCGTTCTTCTTTTTGAGATGGCAGTGTACTCCCGCTCAAACTCAGTGAGAATGCGTGCCTGCTCAGGTCCGGCGATCATCCACTTCTTGAAAAGGGTGTTGGGTTTTCAGTTAGGCCGACTGCTCCTCCAGGGCCCTTCACAAGCTCATTATTCTGTTCATGGGCTTGGTCGATCGGAATGCTGGAGAACCTTCTGGCTGTCTTCTGAACAACCCAGTTGCCTCTGATAATAAACTCATCTTCGATTGTTGGATCTTGATCGTTTGATTGATCGATTGTTGGATCTGTTGGATCTTGCTGTTCGGATCGTTTGGCGCCGGTTCTAGAATTGAAGCTTAGATGCTGAGGAAATGCACCCGAGACACCTAATTTTCAAATATTGTTTTAAAATACTTCTAGATGTTCGATTTTAAAAACAATTACACCAAAATGATCGGAAAAGACTATATTTCTCATTTCTGCAATAAAAAAACATTTTTTCCCAAAAACTTAAAAAATTTTTTTTCCCAGAATAAAAAATAAAAATTTTCACATATAATGAAAAATTTCAAATAAGAGTGGTTCTACCGCTTGGCGCCGGTTATAGAATCATAGCTGGGACCCTGAAGATTGCGTGATAAAATTTTGGTGCTTTTATCCGGCATGTCCCCATCCACTACCTAAGCTGCCCCACTAAACGGTGTATTTTCGGGTATACAAGTGAGGCAGAAAGAACTTGGGAGGAGGGTCTTTTTTATACTGCTTGTGTGTGTGTATGTATGAATTAAAAAGAGAGAGAAGGTATAGAGAATGCAGAGAAAAAGGAAAGAGAAGCCATGGAAAAAACTGAAAACGGAGAAAAACTAACCACCCTCCCGTTTTCCTTAAGTCTCACCACTACATACACTAGAAAATCCGCCGAATAAAGATTTCTCTCTCTCTCTCTCTCTCTCTCTCTCTCTCTCTCTCTCTCTCTCTCTCTCTCTCTCTCTCTCTCTCTCTCTCTCTCCTCTCTCTCTCTCTCTCTCTCTCTCTCTCTCTCTCTCCTGCACTTGAGATAGATTATAGAAACGAAACAAAGAATATGCGAATATGAATAAGAAAATAACAGAAACCACTATAAAATGTCGTTGAAGAGAACACGCAAGGGGAAACATTCATCCCAAGACATTACCGGAAGGAGGAGGAGGAAAAGGAGGAGGAGGAGGAAGAGGAGAAGGAGGAGGAGGAGGAGGAGGAGGAGGAGGAGGAGGAGAACGAGAAGGAGGAGGATGTTGCTCATCAGGAAGTTGGTGTGATGAGAAAAACAAATGTATTCTCCGGAAATTAAACTCCAGATTGATGGCATTCTGAGTGACCTACTGTTTGATATGATCAGTAGTAAGGCCCGGGCGAGGGAGAGAGAACAGTTGGAAGGGACAGGAGGGTAGAAGGGGAGAGTAGAGTGGGAAAGGAGGGAGGGTGAGAAGGTAGGAAGAGACGAAATGAGCATGAAAGAGGTGGGAAGAAAAGAAAAAGAAAAGGAAGAGAGGATTTTCTGGATGAGGAATGGGAAGGGAGTGGAGCAGTGAGGAGATAGGAAAGTAGGAAAGGAAAATTACTACAAAAATGGACGCAGAAAAAAGACAATCTAAGAAAGACCTTTAAAAATAACCCTATAACTAAAATGGACGCAGAAAAAAAAGTTAATGTACGAAAGACCTTCCAAAAAAAAAAAAAAACTGACGAAGAAAATTAAACAATCTGCAAAAGACCTCCCCAAAATACCTAAAATGGACGAAAAAAAGAGATTATGTACGAAAGTTCTTAAAAAAAAGCTTAAAATGGACCAAGAAAAAAAAAACTACGAATGGCCTTCCAAAAAAACTTAAATTGTCAAGATTTACGAAACTTAGCCTCACAATGCCACCCAGACAACCCAAGCTCTTAAGCTTTTCTTTAGCCCGACATACCACAATCTCTTTTGTGCGTTAGGCCGTCCATTAATTCCTTCCCCTCCTTTTGTGTGTGTGTGTGTGTGTGTGTGGGGTGTGTGTGTGTGTGTGTTTTGTGTGTGTGTGTGTGTGTGTGTGTTGTGTGTGTGTGTGTGTGTGTGTGTGTTGTGTGGTGTGTATGTGTGGTGTGTGTGTGTGTGTGTGTGTGTGTGTGTGTGTGTGTGTGTGTGTGTGTGTGTGTGTGTGTGTGTGTGTGTGTGTATATGTGTGTGTGTGTTAGCTCGTCAATTTGAACCTATTAAGGTTTTAATCCGTTCCTGAATCCCATATTGCTTCTCACATTTCGCGTTTCTCACCCTTTTTAACTGCTTTCCTTCCTCCATCTAATTCTTTCCAGCTCTTTTCTCTCCTCCTCCTCCTCCTCCTCCTCCGCCATGCACGATTAGGACGTCTGCTAAATGACAAAGTTTCTTCTTACAGATCAAAAAACGACGAGCGGACGCGGTAGCAGCATCACCTTAACCCCTTTCTTACCCCACAGCAACGCTGGGTCACGTCCCGTTTCCGCAAATACTAATCAAGTAACTTAATCAAGCGCCCTGTAACAGTGGACCCTAGACGCCCTGCCGGTAAACCCTCACGCAAGGTTACCAAAACTATCAAGGAACTTAAATTACTCTACACAAATCTCAGAAGCATTATTTTAAAGCGTAAACAAATTATTAGCATACGTTGTTGCCGAAACCCAATATGTCAGATCACTGAGAATTGGGTCAAACAAAAGAAAAAAATTTAATAGGAAAAAGCCATTTTCCGGCTATAAGACATTCCCAAATTGTCGCCGCATAAAAACAGGTAGAGGTGTCATTCTTTACATTTAAAAAAATTTGCAAACAATCGAAAGATAAAGTAAAAAAAATATAATTTTTGACTCAGTCTATGCAAAGATTAAGCTAAACGGTAAATTGCTAACTATTTGGGGCAATATATCAACCCAAACAAACATTGGGGGCATACGCCCGGGGGGGGGCGTCGGGGTTTGCCCACCCACAAACCCACTCCGGGGGTCACCACGCGCGAGTTTCCATGAGGCTCCTTTCCCATACCAAGCACTTCAACAAGAAACATAAACTTCCCAGCCACAACCCTTTGGGGCCCCCCCTTTGGCCCCCTCCACCCCGGGGTTTGTCCTTACAATACAACCCGAGGGGAAGGATCTTTTCAGGGTAGCGTGCCCATGCCCATATAGCCGAATTTGGGCCCTGACGGCTAAAAGGGAATGGCCCTCGTTTTCAGCTCATGGTGCAATGTGTTTTGACACGTAATACCCCAGGATCCCCCATGATTTGCAAAGACACTTATTACCAAAGGCATGATTCGTCTCTTAAGTCCTTTTTAGTGTCCATGTCTCACAACCATAGAGTAAGACAGGATCAAAAGCGACTGAAGATCCGGATCTTTGTCCCCTGCAAGTACCGAAAACCCCCAAATACTCCCGCTGGCATGTCCAAAAACCCCGTGGGCATCCCAATTTCCGCCGAAAGGTTTTGAGTGACCCCCCGTTTTTAGGACTGCGTCCCAAAGGTAGAAAATTTTTCCAAGATCTCAATGCCCTCCCACACGCATAAACAGACGTACTGCTTCATCTAGTAATTTCCCCCAAACACCGGGACCTTGGTTTTGAGCCGGAGACCTCAAGCCCCAAAGGTTTTTCCCTCCTCGGCAGGCCTCGGACCCACCCCAGGACCTCCAGCAACTCAGAAAAGATTACTGCATCACGGAAAAACAAGATCAGTGATCTTGGTTTTGCCGAGGATGCTCCCTCACTTTGACTACAACCTGTCCAATACCCAGCCATACAAGCGTTAAAAGTGATGGGGGGGGGAAGGACGCACCCTTGCCTCACCCGGGATTCAAGGAAAGAAGCGGATACACCTCCGCACACTTTACAGCACTCTCAGTCCCGAATACAGACCAGTTTCAAACCAAAATCCTTGCGGGAAACCCCGAAGTCGAAAAGATCCCAGAGTGAATTTACGATGCACTGAGTCAAACCCTTTTTGAGACAACTAGGCCCGCAAGACCCTGTCGAAACTCACGCGGCGTTCACCAAAAATATATTCGGAAATATATGGAAATTATCGTCCTCCCAAAAACTAAAGCGGAATAGATGCCTCCTTTTGACGATTTTTAAAATCAGTTTTGAAAAATAATCGAAAATTTTTTTGGGAGATTTTAACCTACCTCATAAAACTGGGAAAAAAAATTCTGGATAGAGAAGGGATGCGATTGCTTGATATGGTGAACGAAGTATATTTAATCAGGTGGTCCGTGAGCCCCAAGGGATAATAGTATCCTAGATTTAGTTTTCACTACCGACATTGATCTGATTGATTACGCGATATAGGTGAAAATTTTTCAAAAAAGGATCACAAGTAACAGATGCGGCAAAATTG
The DNA here is from genome assembly GCA_016584305.1 of Chionoecetes opilio. Lineage (NCBI taxonomy): Eukaryota > Metazoa > Arthropoda > Malacostraca > Decapoda > Majidae > Chionoecetes > Chionoecetes opilio. The sequence continues at coordinate 19,340 of JACEEZ010001116.1, read as the reverse complement.
CAAAGTAGCATCACAGAAAATCGGTTATTTGTCCCCAAAATTTAATAAAACGATTTTACGAAGATCAGAGGGGTACCAAGCGAAGTGAATGGATTTCCTACAAAAAGGTAAAAACGCCGAAAACATGGTAAAGTTTTTTACAATAAAATCCCAAACGGTGGTGGAAAAACATGTTCCCATGGGAAGAAAAAAAGTTTGAAAAAAAAAAAAAAAAACCCCCAAAAAAATNTCTTTAAAAAAAAGCTTAAAATGGACCAAGAAAAAAAAAAAAACTACGAATGGCCCCCTTCCAAAAAAACTTAAATTGTCAAGATTTACGAAACTTAGCCTCACAATGCCACCCAGAAAACCCAAGCTCTTAAGCTTTTCTTTAGCCCGACATACCACAATCCTTTTGTGCGTTAGGCCGTCCATTAATTCCTTCCCCTCCTTTTGTGTGTGTGTGTGTTTGTTGTGTTGTGTTGTGTGTGTGTTGTGTGTGTGTGTGTTTTGTTGTGTGTGTGTTTGTGTGGGGTTTGTGTGTGTGTGTGTTTTTGTGTGTGTGTGTGTGTGTGTGTGTGTTGTGTTGTTTTTGTGTGTGTGTGTGTTGTTTGTGTGTGGTGTGTGTGGGGGTATATTGTTGTTTTTGTTTAGCTCGTCAATTTGAACCTATTAAGGTTTTAATCCGTTCCTGAATCCCATATTGCTTCTCACATTTCGCGTTTCTCACCCTTTTTAACTGCTTTCCTTCCTCCATCTAATTCTTTCCAGCTCTTTTCTCTCCTCCCCCCTCCTCCTCCTCCTCCGGCCATGCACGATTAGGACGTCCTGCAAAATGAAAAAGTTTCTTCTTACAGATCAAAAAACGACGAGGGGACGGCGGTAGCAGCTCCCCTTTAACCCCTTTCTTACCCCCAGCAACGCTGGGTCACGTCCCGTTTCCGCAAATACTAATCAAAGTAACTTAATCAAGCGCCCTGTAACAGGGGAAACCCTAGACGCCCTGCCGGTAAACCCTCACGCAAGGTTACCAAAACTATAAAGGAACTTAAATTACTCTACACAAATCTCAGAAGCATTTTTTTAAAAGCGTAACAAATTATTAGCATACGTTGTTGCCGAACGCCAGATATCGTCAGTATCACTGAGAATTGGTCAACACAAAAGATAAACTTTTAATAGCTGAAATAGCCATTCCTGGCTATAAGACATTCCTAAATTGTCGCACGCATAAAACGGTAGAGGTGTCATTCTTTACATTAAAGAAAATTTGCAAGCAATCGAAATCGATAAAATAAACAAATATAAATTTGACTCAGTCTATGCAAAGATTAGCTAAACGGTAATTGCTAACTATTGGGACAATATATCAATCAATCAATCATTGGGGGCATACGCCCGGGGGGGGCGTCGCTTTGCCCACCCTACGACGCCACTCCCGGGGGTCACCACGCGCGAGTTTCCATGGCAGGCTCCTTTTTCCCCTACCAAGCAGCTCTCAACAAAAAACATCAACTTGCCCCAGCCACAAGCCTTGTGGGCGCCCCCTTGCCTCCTCCACGCCGGATTGTCTCTTACAGATACAACCCGATGGGAAAGGATCGGTTTCCAGGGTAGCGTGGCCCCATGCCCATATACCGAAGTTGGCGCTGACGGACTATACAGGTAATAGGCCTCGATTCAGTCTCATGGGGCAATCGCGGGTTTGACACGTAATCATCCCAGCGATACCCCATGATTCTGCGAAGACACTTATTACCAAGGCATTGATTCGTCTCTTCAAGTCCACTATTTAGTGTCCATGTCTCACAAACCAAAAGGTAAGACGGGGATCACAAGCGACTTGAAGATCCGGATCTTTGTCTCCTCACAGGTACCGACAACGCCAAATACTCCCGCTGAGCATTTTCCATAACACCGTGGGCTATGCCAATCCGCCGTAAGCTTCTTGACGTGACCCGCCTTTTATTATGGACTGCGCTACCAAGGTATTAAAATTTTCCCAAGATCTCAATGTCCTCGCCACACGCATGAACAGACTGTACTGCTTCATCTAGAAAGTCTCCAAACACCTGGACCTTGGTTTTGAGCCGGGAGACCTCAAGTCCCAAAGGCTTTCCCTCCTCGTGCAGCGCCTTCGAGAGCCATCACCAGGCCCCTCCACAACTCAGCAAAGATTACTGCATCATGGGCAAAAACAAGATCAGTGTCTTGGTTTTTTGCCGAGGGATGCTCCACAATCACTTTGATCTACAAACCTTGTCCAATACCCAGTCCATACAAGCGTTGAAAAGTGATGGGGCAAGGACGCACCCTTGCCTCACTCCTGTTTCACAGGAAAGAAGCTGGATACCCTCCGCCACACTTCACAGCACTCTCAGCCCCCAGAATACAGACCAGTTATCAACCAATAGTCCTTGCAGGAACCCCTCGAAGTCGAGAAGATCCCAGAGTGATTCACATGCACTGAGTCAACGCCTTCTTGAGATCAACATAGGCTGCAGCATCCCCTGTCGAAACTCACGCCCGGCGTTCCACCAATATAATATCGGACAATATATCGGAAAAATTATCGTCCTCCCAAATCAAATTTCCGGAAGTAGATTGCCTCCTGTATGACGAGTTAAAGTCAGTTGTTGAACAATAATAACGAAAAATTTATTTGTGGAGATTTTAACCTACCTAAATATAAACGGGAAAAATATTCTGCTGATAGAGAAGGTATGCGATTGCTTGATATGGTGAACGAAGTATATTTAAATCAGGTGGTCCGTGAGCCTACAAGGATAATAGTATCCTAGATTTTATTTTTCACAAACCGACATTGATCTGATTGATTACTGCGATATAGGTGAACATTTGGCAAACATGTCACAAGCTAATCAGTGCGGCATAAATTGCAATGTAGACATCACAGAAAATCGGTTATTAGTCCAAATTATAATAAAGCAGATTTCACGAAGATCAGCAGGGTACTAAGCGAAGTTGAATGGATTGACCTACTAAATGGTAATAAGGGCCAAAAACATGCGTAAAGTTTTTCACAAATAAACTCCAATCGGTGGTGGAAAAACATGTTCCCATGGTAAGAAAACGTTTGAATAACATAAACAGACCCAGTTGGATGAATAAAGCGATCCAACAAATCATTGGCAGAAAGCGCCGAGCGTATAAAGTTTACAAACGATCAAATGCAGACTGCGATTCTAGAGAATACAATGACGTAAAACGTCGCTGCGAAGGACTTATTAAGTCTAAAAGGCGCGCGTATGAAAAAAAAATTGCAAAGGAATCCAAATCAAACCCATAAAGGTTCTTTCAATACGTTCGAAGTAAGAAAAACGTCAAACAAGTATTGGGCCACTGAAAGATAATAATAATATATTGGTAAATGATAATTAATAAGAGTATGGCGTTCGTACTCAATGAATACTTTAATGCGGTATTTATTAAAGAAGACGAAACTCCATTACCAGAACCAGTAAACATGTATGCGGGAATCGAAAGGGATAGACTGGTAATAGGAGAGATAACAGTAGACGAAATATCAAAGTGTTTGCTGAGACTTGACCCAGCAAAGTACGTGGGGGTGGACGAAATCTCGCCGCGACTACTTCGCGAATGTCACAGTCAACTTTCGCTCCCAGTAAAGATTATTTTCAATAAATCGCTAAGTGACAAAAATGTTCCTAGTATGTGGAAATTAGCTAATATTACACCGATATTCAAGAAAGGGTGTAAGAGCCTCGCAAGTAATTGTCGCCCAATTAGTCAAACGTCCGTGATTGTTAAACTATTTGAGAAATATTGCGGGATAAAATAGTGCTTTTCTCGATGAAAATAACTCAATACTAAACTCCCAGCATGGATTTCGAAATAAGAGATCCTGCTTAACAAACCTACTGGATTTTTTTAATGTCGTTTATTCAAACTGGGACGCTAAAACTCCCTCGGATGTAATATACCTTGATTTTCAGAAAGCCTTCGATACAGTTCCACATAAGCGACTGTTGAGCAAGCTAAGGGCACATGGCTTAGGAGAGCAATTATGCTCATGGATTGGCGATTGGCTTTCAAATCGTAAACAACGGGTAGTAATAAATGGCGAGGCACCTGATTGGTTAGATGTCCCTATTTGGGGGTCCCTCAGGGCTCGGTTTTTGGTCCGACCCCTTTTTCTGATATATATCAACGATCTGGACTGCGGACTTTTTATTTAAAATATCGAAATTTGCAGATGACACCAAATTAGGCGGTAAAGCATATACTAAAGAAAACTGGCGAACTCATACAAAGTGATCTCGACAAACTATCAGATTGGAGTGAAAAATGGCTATTAAAATTCAATTCCGATAAATGTTAAGTAATGCATATGGGCCCAACCGTTAACCTAAAATTAACTATTAAATGCAGAATAAATTTTTAACTGAAGTACAGCAGGATAAGGATTTAGGTGTCATCATCAGTAATGATCTGATAACCAGTCCGCATTCCCTAGTTTGCCAGTAAAAAGGCAATTATGATGTTGGGCTTTATTAAACGTAACTTTGAACAAAAAACTCCGAAAGAAAATGACACAATTTTCCCACGTCCTTGGTTAGGCCGCACTTGGAATATGCCGTTCTTTCTGGTCGCCCTGTTTCGTAAAAGATCAAGCCAAATTGGAATCAGTGCAAAAAAAGAGAAAACCAAACAATTCCATCCATGCGAAATTCATTTTATAAAGAAAGACTGCGGAAACTTAATATGTTTTCCTTAAAAGGATCGTAGAATCCGTGGGGCCCTTGATAGAAACCTTTAAGATCATAAAAGGTTTTGATTTTCATTAATCAAGAGAACCTATTCGAGTTTTTCAACTCAAGTGACAACAGGAAAAAATGTTTAAAAACTGAACGGTCACGTTTCCATCACCGATATCCGTAAAAATTATTTCAATGTTAGAGTCTTGATCGATGGAACCAAGTTACCAGCAAATGTTGTCGGAGCCAGCACAATAACTACATTTAAAACAGACTTGACGCGCACTGTAAAGTAAATGGGTATTGATAGTGCGAATTCGTATCTAGTCCCCCCGTATCGATTAGTTTTTAGTGGTAGTGGTAGTTGGGAGTTAGTATTTTTCCTATCCTATCATTCTGCACTATGAAACTTCCATGTTCCTATCCTCTTTAGGGACATGGTATCATTTTCCAACTGTTTCTTACAGTAGTTGATAGTTTTTATATGTAGTTCAGCAGATACCCTCGCTATGGACCAATAGGTCTCCTGGTGTCTGTTTATTCCTATGTAATCCTATTAATCCTCCTTCTCCTCCTCCTCCTCCTCCTCCTCCTCCACCTCCTCCTTCCACACTGAGCCTACACCAACACTACATTAACCTCATAACACACACAGATAGCCCCGAGTTTAAAGTTACCACTACTACTCCCCGACCTGTGACGGGCTGTGGTTCAGTTTTGGGTCCTGACAGTTAGTGAATACTATCGGGATTTAGGTACCAGGGGTCCCCTGCTGCAGGAGGCATCGAAGTGGTAAAGGCGTCCTACATGGAAAGTACACAATCCGCAGTGGATTGAACGGAGCTGGGGCCTGATTGACTGCTGCCTCCAAGAAAGCGCCAGGCAAGGCTGCCCGCACCAACCCCCTTTAACCTTCACACTGTGTTCACACCATTACAAAACACACATAACATGACCTATCTATCAAGCACTAACCTACCCCCACAAACTATAGTAGTTAGCCATAGATTACAGCTTTCAACTTTCCTCACAAATTCCATGCAGTTTTCTATATTGCATGGTTCACTTCTTTCCGGCCAGCTTCGGCTGGAGGGATGGGTGGGTGGGGAGGAGCCTTCTACTTCCTATCCTTTCTCTCTTATTATCTAGTTAGTGTAGTGTAGTTAAAGCAAACAGTCTTGTAAGGACCTATCGGTCTGTTGCTGTTTGTGTTTCCTTTGTATTCCTTTGTATTCCTCCTCTCTCCCATCGTCATCACGCCCTCGCCGTTCTCCATCAAGCTTATCTGTGCAAACAATCTCGAAAAACAAACAGTTAAGAATTCTTACCAATTAGCCGCGCAGTTAACCTTTCGTGTATTCGTGCAAGCAAACGGTTCCGTATCACAATTATGGAATAAAAATACACAATGGCTTTCTTCAGCAAAATAAAAATACGTTCACAATAGATTCGGTATTTTCTCCAGACCAATTATTTCGTACAAAAGGGAGTTCGTTAAGATATCTAGACGAAAAAATGTACCTTACAACGAAGTGATGAAAAAATATAGATCCCTTCGGGTATAACAATATGCACTAACGATAAGGTCTGACTCTAGTAAGGTATTAAATGAGACACACGTGTTTTTAAGTAGCACTATTTAAGGAAGTCTATTTAATTTTCACAATTTAAGCTGGCAGTTGAGATACTTCTTAACAATGCCTAATGCCTTTTAATTATCTTCCATTTCCGAAGACGAGACCTTTCTCAATCTTCACACATTTTCAACCATTTCCGAACGCTATGCTACTCTGATCTCCACCCACATTTTTAAGTTCGACTTCAACAGCAGATTTTCAACCATTTCCAAAACCAATACCCTTTTCCACCTTTGCTTCCATCTTTTCCATCCACATTTCCCACTATTTCCAAACCCAGTTTCCCTTTCAATTTCCACAACAGATTTTCAACCATTTCTACGTCAGAGTACGGGAGGAAAACAAGGGTAGGAGACAGGGGGGAGGGAGGAAAGAACAGACAACAAGGGTAGAAGAGAGGGGAATGAGGGAAGAACAGACAACAAGGGTAGAATAGAAGAGAAGGATAAGAGATAAGATTTTCATCCTATCTAGACACTTTGCAAGTACCAACTACAAGGTTATTGACTATACAAAGAGCCGCCACGTCAGCACGAACTAGGTGGACTCGAACCGCTGACCGAATGCACAGGGACGCTGCACATTGCGAACTCACGTCTCTACCAACCTTGCCACACTGACGGGCAGAGGAGAAGGAGGGAAGAACAGACAACAAGGATAGGAGAGAAGGGAAGGAGGAAAGAACAGACAACAAGGGTAGGAGAGAGAGGGGAAAAGGCAGAAAAGACAACAAACAAGGGCAAGAGAGAGGGGATAAGGTGTCCCTCTCGATTTTCACAACAGAATTTCAACTATTTCTACGTCAGGGTATGGGAAGAAAACAAGGGCAAGATAGAGAGGGGGAAGGGGTCTCAAGGGGGTAAGGGGTAAGGAAAGAGGTACTCACGGATATGTAGTTACTGCCAGCGCCAGGAAAGAGATTGGTGTTCAGACTCATCCAAGTGTTGATTAAATTCCTGACGTAGGGCCTCGTGGTGTCGACAATCCTGAATCCTGTGATGTTGACGGCGCCAAACTCCTTCACGTCCTCCTCCCACCGCTCGTCCATCACCTACGGGAGGAAAAAAAGCTAGTGAGATCGTGAGATAAAAATGTAATGGTGATGATGTTAAATGATGTAGGAATAACAAAAAATGATGAACAAGAAAGAAGATGAGGGTAGCTGGAGTAGGGTATGTACAAAAATGGTAGTAATGTAAAGGCAGAAGGGTGAAAAAGTTTACACATGATGTAAGAATATAAAAAAGAATGAAAAAGAAAAGGATAAATGGTTGATACAGTGCAAAGTGGTGAAGGAAAGGGAACTTGATGGGCAAAAAAAAATGGTATTGAGAGAAAAACGTAGGAGTGAAGATGTGAAATGATGTAAGAATAAAAAAAAACGATGAAAAAGAAGTGGTTGCATGGTTGACACAGTGAAAGGAAGGAAGTGAACGAAAAAGAACTTGAAAAGAGTAAAAAAAAGGTATAATATTTATGGAAATGATAAGTGAAGTAAGGGTATATAAGAAAGAAAGGATGAAGGGATGACAAAGAGAGAGAAGAGAGATAGAGAGAGATGGAAAAAGAGAGAGGAAAGGAAGAAAGAAAGGCAGGGTGGAGGAATGGAATGATAGACATGCACATGATGAAAAGTTACTCATGGAACATTCGCCAGTAATTACATTAAGAATTATACTTCATTACGAGGTAGTAATTAAGAGCTACAAGAGTAATTAATGTAGTCACAAACATACCAGAATATCAACTTTTTAATGACATATATTTTTCAAACTCAAACTTCGAGATTATATTTTGTTGATTCAAAAATATATATGATCTCAATATCTATTATGAGTACTAATATATATTTATATATATATATATATATATATATATATATATATATATATATAATAATATATATATATATATATATATATATATATATATATATATATATATATATATATATATATAATTATATAATATATATATTATATATATATATATATATATATATAATATATATATATAATATATATATATATATATATATATATATATATATTATATATATAATAAATCAAAATCCTCAAATACTGTTCAGCACAAAGAAAAAAAACACGTGGTAAACTAAAAGTCACCCGGAATGAATAAAAAAAGACCACTTCATAAGAAAAAAAATATGGAAAACAGCAAAAACAAACATACATTAATGAGAAAACGAAAACTTTATGGAAAAAAATATGACACACAATTAAAGCTGACACGTTAATTGCGTGTTCATATATGCAGGAGTGTTAAGGCATATATAAGGGTAGATACGTAACTATGAGTGTGGCACTCAGTGCTGCCAGCTTCACCCAGTTAGTGCAGAATCAGCAAGATAGAGAGCCGGCAAGGTTAGATAGAGGTGTCACATAGCTCATTATTTCTCTCTTATATATAAATGGTAACATAATATATATTTATATAGAGTAGTTATATTATCAGTTTATTCTATGGTAGAAACATTACTTGCTACTTGCTATATGTTTAGTAATGAAGCAGAGGTATATGTAGATAAATAAACATAGTAGTTGTCAACTGCTTGGCCGGGGCGCGTAGCTCTCTCTGCCAGCACGAGACAACAGACGGGCATGAGCCAGAGTAACGGGCGGAGATTGTAGCCAGGGACTCTTGTAGCTACATATTTCGTCAAGTGTAGATTAACACAATTAAACTACCTCAGTTACCCTGGTGTCTCACTACATCCTCACGACACCACTGAATAATATTCCAACTTAAACAGATTTATTGAAACGTGAAGTTACTGGACATTGGTCATCATCTACCTTTCAAGGTGAGTCTACCTGTGTGATTAGCTTACTCGCGTAAAGGAAAATGTAGAACAATTTGGTGGCAGCGTAGGGATGCTAAATGCAGAGTTAGCGCTGCCAGTGTAGTACCATGCCAACAGACGCGACCTTCATGCACTTACTCTATTTCCTCTGCTCCATAATGGATCGTTCACTTGCCAAGCTGCAGCTTGGATCAAAAAGTTTCGTTTTATTTTCAAAAAGTTTCGTCTCCCTCACAACCACGATTCCAACACACAGTTTCAAAGTAGTTGTAATTGTTCAGCACTGATAAAAAGTATTCGTGCCACACACCGCCACCAAATTGTTCTGGATTTTCCTTTACGCGAGTAATCTACTCACACAGGTAGACTCACCTTGAAAGGTAGATGATGAGTCAATGTCCAGTAACTTAACGTTTCAATCAATCTGTTTAAGTTGAAATATTATGCAGTGGTGTCGTGAGGATGTAGTGAGACACCAGGTTAACTGACCAGTTATTTCTGACCTTGTCCTGACCAGTCCTTCTGGCGTTGATATGATGAGTAATTGTAGATGAGTGAAATGAGTAACTTTTAATTCCCCCAGGGTTACCGGTCGCAGGAAAAAGTTCTGAATTAAACACTCATTAACGTCCGTCCATTACACCATCGCTTTATTCTTCGGAAACAGGCGTAGACGGAGGATAATTGGAGTTGTTGAGATGATTCACCGTCAATGAGGTGAGTTAGGTGGTAGCGCGGGGTGTTATCGCGAAACGTTCCTGTGGTGGGTGCGGTCACAGGGGAAAATCCCGTACCGAATTTTCCACTCAATGAATTGGGCGTCGAACAACGTAAACATGAAATTTTGGGAAAGGTCATCTGTGCCTTAGAGCAGTGGTTCCAAAACCCATGGTCGCGACCCAAATGAGGGTCGCGAGGGTGTTTTTGAGGGTCGCTGGATGGTTTTGCGAAAAAAAGGCATAAGTATGATATTACGATATAAAGGCAGAGTTTTTAAATAACAGTTCAGTCGAATTTAGAAATATTACAATATTATAGTTGCATTACTCCAGTAGCACAGCATGAGGCGGTGGGTAGGCGGTAGCAGAGTGGTTAGCGTCTCCGAGTGGCGTTCTCGGTGACCCGAGTTCGATCCCCGATGAGAACCAAAGTCCACTTAATATATGTCTGCAATCGTCGAGTGGCCTAAGAACACCCACATGCTGCCCATTCATTAACTCTACCTTCGATTGCGAGTGCATCGGAGGACACAGGGGGGCATCTAATCACAGGCGTCACTATAAAAAAAAATATGCATGGCCACCACGGGCGAGGGACATCTATCACTGTCCTCGAGTGAATCTCCAGGGCCTACCATCCCACCCCTGGAGGTCACTACCTACAGGCCCTATAGGCCAAGAATAATATGTAAAACTAAGTCGGATTGATGCTCCCTCGAGTTCAGTTTTTTCTCTGGAGAAAGTTTCCTTGGCGTCCTTTGAAGTGGCATGGATAATTGCAAAATGCAAAAAGCTTCATAACCTATGAGAGGAGCTGGTAAAGCTAGCAGCAGTGGCAATGGTAAAATCTGTTGGTGGAGCAGATATTGCCAAGAAGGTTGAATCGGTACCACTTTCTAACAATAACAATGACTAGCATTAAACGTAGAATTGATCTCATTTCAAAAGATATTTTGGTTCAACTGATTGTAGAAAAAGCAGATACATTTTCTTTGCAGACGGATGAGTCTGTGGATATTGCAGGTGACCCTCAAATGATGTTTTGATCTGACTTATTTCTGATCTGTAAGGTACAGAGGAGATGGTATTCTGGAATAGCTTTTCATCTGCAGTGCTCTGTCAAGTACCACCACTGGCGAATAAATGTTTAATATGATGAACAATTTTTTTCAAGAAACATGATCTATACTGGTTGAATTGTTTGGCTGTGTGCACTGATGGAGCTCCATCAATAGTGGGAAGTCCGTGTGGGTTTTGTTACTCGCATTAATTAAAGCAGAAAACCCTGATGTCATAATATTTCACAATTTTTTACATTGAGAAAACCTTGCTTAACATCATTTGTAACCAGACCTCCATGCAATTTAAAATAGTGCTATCTAAATTGTGCAGTTTGTCAAGGCCAGGGCTTTAAACTCACATATTTTCCATAATATGTGTGAAGACTTGGGATCACATCACCAGAACTTGATGCTCCACTCTGATGTCCATTGGCTATCTTGTAGAAACAATTTCGGAAGACTTATTGAACCAAAATCTAAAATTTAAATCTTTCTGTGAGATAAAAAAGCATGCACTGGCAGACTGCTTTAAAGATGCTGCTTGGCTGGCACAGCTTGGCTATTTTGGCGAAATCTTCAGGCACCTAAATGAACTGAATTCAGACAGGCAGGACGAAAATCATACAATGGTGGACATCGGTGAAAAAAGTGTCTCATTCAAGAAAAAATGTGCTCCTTGGAAAGAAAAGGTGGTCAAAGGAAAAAATGCAGTCTATATAGAACTACGTGATGTGCTGGAAGATTCGTCAGAAATATCCCTTGCTGCCATAAAAGTTATTTGCGAAGATCATCTAAAGAACCTTCAAGAAAAAATGGACAGGCATTTTCCAAAAAAACCGATCTCAAGAGATATAGCTGGATCAGGAATGCTTTCAGTGTGAACGTCAGTGAAGTTTGAGAAGATATTTCAGGGTTTCAAGAAGAACTTGTAGACCTCCAGGAAAATCAAGTGCAGAAACAGCGCTTTGAAAACCTCCAGTTTTCATAATTTTGAAATCAACTCAAGACTAAGGCCATTCTGATTCTGGAGGCTGTAAAAGCTGTTCTCCCTTTTCCAACAACATATCTCTGTGAACAAGGGTTTTGAAGTCTTGTTCTGATCAAGACTAGAGCAAGGAACCGCTTGAATCCCCAGCCTGACTTGTGTTGTGCTCTAACAATCATCATAAAGCCCAATTTAGAGGATCTCACGCACAAAATGAAGCAGTTTCAAGGTTGCCACTGAGAAAACTTAAAAAAAAAATTCCCTCATCAAAGTTCGTAATCAATACTCCATGTGGTCGCTAGTTAAAAAAAAGCCCACAAATAATATCTTCCTATATTCTTAATTTATATAATTTGGTTCTTACAGAAGCCAATTTTTAAATATCTTATATAATCTAAGTATGTTTTTGATAGAACTGAAGCATCTGAACAGATACAGATAAGTGTTATTTTTGAGCGTTGAGTGTTTGATGCCCAGCGACCGTGATCACGGTTTGGATTTAACCACACAATTATTTTCTTTTTTTTCAAAAACGTGTTACCGTGTATGAAAAATTCTTCTTCTCACTATGTTAGTTCACAGTTATAGTAAAATAGATAGCTGTATGTACCTCTAATTTGAGTTTGGTCATATTTTTGTCTTAATCTATTTCCACATATATTGCAATATATCAGCATGCAGTCAAAACTCAAAAGAATAAAGTAGCATCCCACTACGGTTAGCCACCAAAAATGTAACACCGTTTGTTAGTAAAATAGATTTATGAAAAAAAACTAAAATTATAATTAGTGTAACATTAAAATTATTGGTAATTAACAATACGGTACATGTACACGCATTAAGGGTCGTGAGGCAAGTCCAAGATTATATTTAGGGTCGCAACCAGAAAAGTTTGGGAACCACTGCCTTAGAGTCAGGCGATGAGACCTCCTTACCATTATTATCAGTGAATTACTCACAGTTTTTCCTGTCGACTGACAAAGTTATGTGCCGACATTGGCCACAGAAAAGAGACCCAGTGGAACAATATGTTATTTCTGACGTTTTTGTTCCGACGGTACTCAAACTTGTGCACGATGTGCCCATGGCTGAACATCCGGGACGTAATCGTACCCTAGCAGCCGCGAAGCGTGTGTATTTTTGGCCCACGATGCGTGTGGACATTGAAGAATATGTTGCCAGGTGTGTATCTAGTGCCCAAAACAAAGGGACGACTCCAGGACCCGCTCCTATATTAGAATACCCACCACCTGAGCAGCCATGGGACGTAGTTGCTATAGATCTTCTACAGTTACCCAAGGGTCATCACGGCTCACAATATCTTCTGGTATGTGTAGATCACTTTTCATGGTTTGTAGTCCTTGCACCGGTGAAGAATAAAACGGCTGCGACTGTCGCCCATGCATTAATTACTCATCTTTTCTACCCTTATTCCACACCAAGAATATTGCTCAGTGATAATGGCGCACAGTTCCGTAATGCATTGCTTACGCAGATTTGTATATTATACAATATCAAGCAGACTTTCACGGTCTCATACCATCCAAGCTCGAATGGGCTGGCGGAGCGCCTTAACAGGAAGATCCTTGACGCGTTGAAACCTGTTGTAAACAGTTTGCACGACAATTAGGAAGATTGGTTACCCTACGTGACGGCTTGCATTAATAGTTCAGTTTGCGAGTTCACGGGCAAGTCTCCTCACTACATACTTTATGGTGCGGATAAACGGATGCTATATGACCTATTGGCCAAGCCCAATAAACCTGTGTATAACATAGATAGCTATCTGGATCAGCATTTGCATGTCTTTACTAATATACACAAAAGAGTCAAGGAAAGGCTACAAGCTTCTCGTGCCGAGATGATGGTACAACAACGTAAGCGTGTTGTAAGCTATTACAATAAGAAAATGCGATACCGTAATGGTTCAGAGTCCGAGTAGGAATTCCAAGTTGGCTCCGAAATTCTTGGGCCCGCGCACTGTTGTTGGTGAGAAGCATGGCAATACGTTTGAGGTATTGGATCCACTTCTTCAAACTGTCCAAATAATTCTTAATGACAGGTTAAAGAAGACCAAAGCCCGACTGGACCAGGCTTTTGTTGAATGTGCTTACCTACCTCCACGCACTTCCACTAACCCAATCACCACTAACGCTAAGCACGGCTATAATCTACGACCCCGATTCTAACTAATTCTCTTTCACATCATGCTATGTGAAATGCATGTATTGCATGATATTTTCATTACAGATCTTCGGAAGGATCGACTGACCTTCATGAAGCTAACCTTGTTGCATGCCAACCATGTTATAGGTTCCATTCCTTTGCATACCCAAACCAAGCGAGACCTTGTCAATGCTTTAGGTGGGGTGTCTCAGTTCTTATTTTGAGACAGCTATGGATGAACATGTCCGAGACTTGCGGGAGAACTATAAACGACTGGTTACTATTTTGGCGCCTAAATTAGTGGTTTATTAACATTAACAGTATAAGCCTGGACATTCTTGATATTGATCTGCGACACCTTTTGAATATTGTTGCCTTTACATAATAACAGGCCAATCAACTTAATAGAGTGCTGAACAGTGCGATTGTGCGTTTAGAAATGCCTCTTCTGATTACACTGGGGAACAAATTTTTGTTGAGTTAGGTCTGACACTTGTTATTAAGTAATTTTTGGGTGCTGAATCCAAAACTGATCTCAGTTTTTCTCTATCACGTCAAGTTTTTGAACTGTAGGATTTTCGTTTTCTTAAAAAATATGAAAAATACTGTACATAACAGTAACAGTGCTTATTTTATAAAAAGTTGCAAATGTTAACATACAATGAAAAATGAAAGAAATAGGCATGAATAGAATGTTTATTTAACATTATCATGTTTTTAGAAAGGATAAGGCTATAATTGTGTGCAGGTTAAGGTAAAAAATTTACGTTGTAGCTTTGTCTGGAGTGTTCAACTTGAGGACTATCGCGTTTTGATGCTCCAACAATAGTCAGCCATCATATGCACATCCCATCTACCCTGGTACGTTCTTTCCATAACCTTCAAATCTTGGTGAAATCGTTCACCTAGCTTCGTCGCTAGCAGCACCAAGATTTTTCCGGAAAGTTGGCAAGATGGCTATGCAAAAAATGTACTTTAATACTCATGTTGCAACCAAGCGCTTTGTAGCTCTCCAATAGTTTCTGAGCAATTTCTGTGTAATTACTTGCACGTGTATTTCCAAGAAAGTTCTTGACGACGTCTTTGAATGATAGCCAAGCATTCTTTTCAAGGTCTGACATAGTACCGTTGAAATGTTCATCTTTGATGAGCTGTCGAATTTGTGGACCATCAAACACACCGGCCTTGATTTTTCAATTGACAGTCCAGGAAATGCCAAGATGATGTACTTCAAACAGTCGCCATCAGTTGACAATGCTTTCTACAAATTTTTTTCATGAGACCTAGTTTTATGTGCAGAGGTGGGAATATTATTTTCTTCCTGTCAACAAGTGGCTCATGTACAATGTTAGGATCTCCAGGTTTAAGATCAGATCTCGGAGGCCAATTCGTCTGAACCCAATGCTTCTCTCGGGCTCTGCTATCCCACATACAGAGAAAGCAGGGATACTTTGTGTATCCACGTTGTTGACCAAGAAGGAAGGACACCATTTTAAGGTCAACACAGATGATCCAATTGTGTTTGTCATATTGCAATAATTCAATGACTATCTTTACATCTCCATATTCTTCACGAAGACAGACCGAATGCCCAATAGGGACTGCGCCAAACAAATTGCCAAAACAAAAAAAGTTTTACTACAGCTCACAAGTGGAATTTTGCTTATCTGGAGGGTAAGCTGTGGAGAAAAAACTTGACGTGCTAGAAAAAAACTGACTACAGATTTGGAATCAGCATGCCAATTTTAGTCTAAATAAGCTCAAAAATCTAACTCAACAATTAATTTTTTTCAAATTGTTCCCCAGTGTTATCTATACCGCAGTCTTTTTTTCCCAGTGTACTATAGCTACTTTTTTGTTGTGTCCAGCGAGCTATCACGTTAGGCAAGTATCTTTTACGTGGAAAAGCTCAGTCTTCACATGTATGACAGGTATTACACATTTTTGTAACATGGTTAGGTACATTTTCTTATGCCGCATGGCCGCGCCATGCGCGTGACCGAGCTATGTTAAGGCATACATAAGGGTAGAGACGTAAGTATGGGTGTGGCACTCAGTGTTGCCGGCCTCACCCAGTTAATGCAGAATCAGCAAAGTAGAGAGCCGGCAAGGTTAGATAGAAATGTCACGTAGCTTATTATGCATCTCTTGTATAAAATGGTTACATAATAGATATTTATATAGAGTAGTTATATTATCAGTTTATTCTATGGTACAAACATTACTTGCTACTTGCTATATGTTTAGTAATGAAGCAGAGGTATATGTAGATAAATAAACATAGTAGTTGTCAACTGCTTGGCCGGGGCGCGGAGCTCTCTCTGCCAGCGAGAGACAACAGACGGGCTTGAGCCAGGGTAACGGGCAGAGATTGTAGCCAGGGGCTCTTGTAGCTACATAGTTCGTCAAGTGTAGATTAATTATATAAACTACCTGAGTTACCCTGGTGTCTCACTACATCCTCACGACACCACTGAATACTTTTCCAACTTAAACAGATTGATTGAAACGTGAAGTTACTGGACATTGACTAATCATCTACCTTTCAAGGTGAGTCTATCTGTGTGAGTAGATTACTCGCGTAATGGAAGATCCAGAACAGGAGGAAAAAAGAAAATATAAAGGAAGAAGAGGGAGTAGTAGTAAGTGGTAAGAGAGTAGGAATAGTATGTCGAGTAGTAGTAAGTATTAGGGGGGCCGGAGGAAGATGAGCGAGTAATAGTAATAGTAGTAAGTAGTAGTAGTAGTAGTAGTAGTAGTAGTAGTAGTAGTAGTAGTAGTAGTAGTAGTAGTAGTAGTAGTAGTAGTAGTAGTAGAGTAGTAGTAGGTAGCAGAAAATAGTAAGTGGTAGTAGTATTAGTAGTAGTAGTAGTAGTAGTAGCAGTAGTAGTAGTAGTAGTAGTAGTAGTAGTAAGTAGTAGTAGTGGTAAGTAGTGGTAATTAGTAGTAGTAATAGTAGTAGTAGTAGTAGTAGTAGTACTAAGTAGTAAGTAAGTAAGTAGTAGTAGTAGTAGTAGTAAGTAGTAGTAGTAAGTAAGTAAGGAGTAGTAAGTAGTAGTAGTAAGTAGTAGTAGTAGTAGTAAGTAGTAGTAGTAGTAAGTAGTAGTAGTAGCAGTAGTAGAAGTAGAAGTAGTAGTAGTAGTAGTAGTAGTAGTAGTAGTAGTAGTAGTAGTAATAGTAGTAGTAGTAGTAGTAGTAAGTAGTAGTAATAGCAATAGTAGTAAGTAAGTAGTAATAAGTAAGTAGTAAGTAGTTAGAGGGAGTAGTTACCAGGCCGGAGAACAGGTAATGGTAGTTGCGACGTGATCCCTGACGTGGCCGATGATTAGGTTTTTGGCCATTTCAATCCCGAAGATGAGCACCACAAACTCGTTGGACCACCTGTGTGAGACGAGCAATGCGATAGATAAATAGATAGATAGATAGATACATCGATACATAGATAGATAGATAGATACATCGATAAATAGATAGATAGATAGATACATCGATACATAGATAGATAGATAGATACATTGATAAATAGATAGATAGACAGAGAGATAGATAGAGACAGCGAGAGAAAGAGTCCGAGAACGAGAGAGAGATATTTCATACGTCACATAAAAAATATTATCTGTTTTGAGGAGACAAATAATGATAAGTGGAAAATAAGGGGAGAATATAGGTCTCTCTTATGAATATTGATGATATTCAACGACAGAAACTTTACCCATAAATGTGTTCACTAAATTCTGAGAGAAAAAATAAGATCGAGAGAGAGAGAGAGAGAGAGAGAGAGAGAGAGAGAGAGAGAGAGAGAGAGGAAGAGAGAGAGAGAGAGAGAGAGAGAGAGAGAGAGAGAGAGAGAGAGAGAGAGAGAGAGAGAGAGAGAGAGAGAGAGAGAGCGAGCGAGCGAGCGAGCGAGCGAGAGAGAGCGAGAGAGAGAGAGAGAGAGAGAGAGAGAGAGAGCGAGGAGAGAGAGAGAGAGAGAGAGAGAGAGAGAGAGAGAGAGAGAGAGAGAGAGAGAGAGAGAGAGAGAGAGAGAGAGAGAGAGAGAGAGAGAGAGAGAGAGAGAGAGAGAGAGAGAGAGAGAGAGAGAGAGAGAGAGAGAGAGAGGAGAGAGAGGAGAGAAGAGAGAGAAATAAGAGAGAGAGAGAGGAGAGAGGAGGAGAGAGGAGAGAGAGAGGAGAGAGAGAGAGAGAAATGAGAAAAAAAGCGAGAGATGTGCAAATAACCAAACAACTTATAATTTATATGAACGTATACTCTTATTTACATAGATATTTACATATTAAAGGCAAAGTAAAGTTATATATACCTATTCAAAAGTTAACATAAAGCTTCAAAGTCGAATCAAATAGGGGGAACATGGTAATATCAATAATTACCAAAATAAATTATGAACATTAAAACAACAAATTTCAAAACAAAAAAAATTTAAATTTAAATTTGGCCCAAAATTATTCTTCTTCTTATGACCTTTGTCGCTTCATACGTCCCCTTAATTACATCCAAATAATACAATTTCCTAACAGGTTTGAGTCACGTATTTTACCCACGTATCTATATCACTATTACATCCACAAGAAATTTACTTTTGCTTTCAATTAGAGTCATCAATAATATTTATTCATCGGATCATAATATTAATTACATCATATTAATTTATCACACGCCGAACAATTCACAGAAATAGTTTGTAGACTATGTAGAATATGTTTGTTGCTTTGTTACTCCTTTTTGTAGCCCTCTGCCAGTCCTTGATGATTTAACAAAAAAAAAGCATAAAAAAAGACAACATTTTCCCACATTTTTGTCACTGCCGCTCACTCACACTCCTCATTTCGGATTAGTCGCTCTGAACTCATTAAGGGAGATGGAACGAGTGATTAAATACTCATGAATAACACGTTGTGAGGCCACGCAGGCAGTTCGTAAATTGAGGCAACATTATTTACTTCTCTCTTTCTCTTCTTTCTTTTCCCCTTTTTTTTCCCCCTTCTCCTTCCCTCTTCTCTCCTTTCCTCTCTCCTCCTCTCTCTCTCCTTTTTCTCTTCTCTCTTCCTCTCCCTCTCTTTTCCCTCTCCCCATTTTACATACTCTTTAATCCGTTTTTACTTTTTCTTCTTCTCAACCTAATTTTCTCTCATTTTTCTCCAAAACTCCTAACCCCCTCCCCTTCTTTTTTTTTTCCTTTTCCCCCTTTTTTTTTATTTTTGCCCCTCCAATTTTTTCTGCCCCCCCCTCT
>JACEEZ010001115.1:18941-39947 GCA_016584305.1 Chionoecetes opilio | reverse complement strand
CCCAAACCCCCTCCACTTTCCAAACCACACCACACCCATCCCCCCTTCCCCCCACCAACACCCATCTCCTTCCCACCCCCACATCCACCCACTTCCCCAACCACCACACCACCCTTCCCAACACCAACTACCCCCCTTTCCCCAACCACCAACCCACTTCCCCCCACCACCCCACCCACTTCCCCAACCACCAACACCCATCCCCTTCCCCAACCACCTACACCCACCCACTTCCCCAACCACCAACATCCACCTTCTTCCCCAATCACCAACACCCACCCCCTTCCCCCACCACCAACACCCACCCCCTTCCCCCACCACTAACTCCCATATATAACTCTATATATAACTCCATATATAACTCTCATATATATCAAAGCTGCTGCCATTGTATCCTGAATTTGTGTATAGAAATTTATAGTTGATTTTGTTTGTAATTCATCTTCCACCTGTGTCCTGTGCCCTTATTGATGCCATGCCTTGACTGTGTGTCCCTGTGCCCTTATTGATGCCATGCCTTGACTGTGTGTCCCTGTGCCCTTATTGATGCCATGCCTTGACTGTGTGTCCCTGTGCCCTTATTGATGCCATGCCTTGACTGTGTGTCCCTGTGCCCTTATTGATGCCATGCCTTGACTGCCAACAGTGTACACCATTGACCACCACACACCCACACCATCACTGTGTCCCTGTGCCCTTATTGATGCCATGCCTTGACTGCCAACAGTGTACACCATTGACCACCACACACCCACACCATCACTGTGAGCCAGGTCATGAAGGACACGTAGAGGGCATGGATCTGATCAAGGTACAGGATTGTTTCTCTTCTTTTCTGGCATATTGCGATTCAAGGCTAATATGCAGTGGCGTAGCTGGGTATCTATCAATGGGGGGAGCACAGCTGTGTATGGGGGGGGGGCACTACGGCAAGCGACACTCAGGGGCATTCTGATGCCACATAAAAGGGTATTATGTGCATTACATATCGTCAGTCACAGGTTCAAGCTGATTACGGCAGCCATGGCCAGTGGGGGAAACCTGGTGGGCTCCGGATACTCATGGGGGCACGTACCCGTACGTGGGGGGTGATGGGTAATGGGTGAGTGAATGGGTGGGGGGTGATGGGTAATGGGTGAGTGAATGGGTGTGTGGTGATGGGTAATGGGTGAGTGAATGGGTGTGTGGTGATGGGTAATGGGTGAGTGAATGGGTGGGGGTGATGGTAATGGGTGAGTGAATGGGTGGGGGGTGATGGGTAATGGGTGAGTGAATGGGTGGGGGGTGATGGGTAATGGGTGAGTGAATGGGTGGGGGGAATACATACATTTCTACATCCATGATTTCAGGAAAGTTAGAAGGGGCTATCTGGAGAGTCCATGTTTGGTGGGCCGAAGGCCCACCAAACACAGGTGGTGGGCCGAAGGCCCACCAATAGCCCTCCGCAGGAGCTAGCCAAAAAGTCCGCCCGGAGGGCGGCTTTGCGGCTAGTGAGTAATAAAACTGGACCTTAGTTTCACATTTCTCATTTTTTCAAAAAAAATATTTGCGAGGAAAAGTTTGCAAGGCACAAAGGCGTGAAAAACCCGCATATTTTAATTTACCATAATTTTGTGTAATGAGGTGGGTCAATGTTCACCCCAGCATGCTTTGGGTGTAACATTTCCTTGTTCTGTAAAAAAAATACCTCATCAAAAAACTTTTCCGTAAATTCCCTAGATAAACAAAAATAGTAGGTTTTTTTCCTTATAGGTAGTTTTTCTCCCCCAAAAATTTAAAATGAATAATTCTTCCCTTAGGTACCCCCAACACTAAATTCAGGGGGCTTACCCCTTTCCCCCAATTGTTTTTCATGTTGGTGTTCTTAAACCCCCAGATCTTTTTTTTGCTAAAAAAAATTTGGTCTGTTGCCCGCCTTTAAAATTTCAAATATAACTAAAATATCCCAAATTAAGTTTAGTTGATGGGGATTCTAAACAGGTCAAAACCCAATAAAATATTGCTTATATTCACAAAAAATGGTCTACTGGTACCCAAAGTACAATTAATATACGTTCTTGGGGGCCCCCAAGGGGTTAAGGTTTACATTTTCCTTTGGTTTTAGGCTGGTATTCCGGGAAGCATGCTTACCCTTTTCCCCCGACAAAGAGGCGCCGGGCCCTAAAAGAAAGGTATAACAAAGTATATAAATTAATACATTTAAAAAAAAATATAGCCAGTCCCAATAGTCTTATTTTGTTTTGTACTGCACAGACCCAAAGCGTTAGTGCCCCCCCGATATTTGCAAAAGGGAAAACAGCTTTAGTGCCCCAAACCGAGTACGCCCAGAGCACCGGGGTTGGGTTGTGCCCACGATTACGCACAAAAGCCCCGCGTTAGTGTCCCAGGGTTTACGCACAAGCCCCAGCGTTAGTGCCCCACGAGTACGAAAACAGAGAAACCCCGCGTTAGTGTCCCACGGGGTACTGCCCCCGAGCCCCCGCGTTAGTGCCCCACAAAGTACTGCACGGGAGCACGCCTTTAGGGGTCCCACGAGAAATGCACCAAGGGGGGCCCCGCGTTTACGGTTTTTTTTCCCACAAAGTACTGACAGGCAAAGCGTTTGTGCCCACGAGTACTGCACAGAGCACAGGGGTTAGTGTCCCACGAGTTACTCCCAAGAGCAAAAGCTTTTATGCCCCCACAAAGTACTGCACAGAGCACAGCGTTAGGGTCCCCCGGATTTAAACTGCACAGAGCACAGGTTAGTGTCCCACGAGGTAAATCTTTGAATCTTCCTGAATACTTTATTGCTGAAAACATCATATAATGTACAAAATTTTATTTATTATTAAAAAAAATTAAAAGGGTTTCGCTGGGGTTTTTCCCAAAATTCTTTCTTTAAACCCTTGTGTAAAAAATTTTTAAAAAAAATTTTTAAAATATTTCAATTTTGATTTAAATTTCCTTTTAAAACCTTTCAGGGGCACTGTAGAGGGAGTCATACTACTTTTCCATGTGTAGTCTCGCCGCCACAACAATAATGTACCCCATCACTATCAATGCCCTTCACCACTGAAAGGAGGTACTGAAACAACGCTTTCCAACACCCAGCCCCTAAAGGAAGCCCCCCGGGCCCCCCCCCCCAAACCCTCCCTGGGCGGTTTCTTACTAAAATGCGAACTACGCGGTTGCACGGGGGCCCCGAAGCCCCAAGGGGCCCCCAAGGGTTTTTTTTTTTTAATGTAGTCTCTTTTCCTTTTAAAATGCACCGGATTAATGCTTTTTAAAATATAAAAAGGGGGCGTCCCCTCGGCCCAAAAACCTTAGGGGTTTTTGGGGAATCCCCCTTCAAATTTTTTAAAAAATGGGGCCCCCAAAAACAGCATTTTCGCTTTGGGCCCCCAAAAAACGTATTTCCCCATGGGGCCCCCCAAAGGGCATTTCCCATAGGGGCCCCCAAACACATTTCACATGGGGCCCCCAAAACAGCTTTTTCGCATGGGGCCCCCCCAAAACCCGGGCCCTTTCCCATAGGGCCCCCCAAACAGCTTTCCCATGGGGCTCCTAAACAGCTTTTCCCATGGGGGCCCCCCAAACCCGGCATTTCGCAAAGGACCCCAAGCAGCTTTCCCATAGGGCCCCCAAACAGCATTTCCCATGGGCCCCCCAAACAGCTTTTCGCAAAGGACCCCCAAAAAATTTTTCCCAAAGGGGCCCCCCAAAACAGCTTTTCGCAAAAGGGCCCCCAAAAGGATAAAACGGCCTGCAACCTCCTCCCTGCCCTTCCCTTTCGGCTGTTTGCGTTTTCGGGCCTGAAAAACCGAGCGTGCAGGAACCGGATTTTTGTTTTGGGAGGGGGAACACTTTTTTTCCTGGGGTGTGTGGGGATTGGGGGTTTTGGGGTTGGAATGGGAAATTGGGCCGTGGGGAGGATTTTGGGCGGGAATCAAGCACGTCCCTTTATTCGGGGAAACCAAGGGGCTTTCAGGGCCCCCCTCCCTCTCTTCCCCTTTCCAGTGCCTCCATCGTAGGCCTGAGGGCGACATAATAAAAAGGCACATGTTGTACGGGTGAAAGCTTTGCAAATATACAATAAAATTCATGATCTCTCCCCCCTCTCTCCCCTTTCTCACTCTCCTCTCTCTCCTCTCCCCTCTTCTTCTCTCTCTCTTTCTTCTCTTCTCTCTCTCTCTCTTTTCTCTCTCCCCTCTCTCTTTTCTCTCTCTCTTTTCCTCTCTTTTCCTCTCTTCTCTCTCTCTCATAACTTTGCAAGATTTAAGATGGGGACAGGCTATTCCCAAATTCCCCCCCAACCTGCCTGCGCGGGGGTGAAGGCAAGGTAGTAACTCCACCGGTTTGTGAGGATAGAAAAAGCAATATCTAAAAAATTTAAAATGAAAGGGAAAACCCCTTCGGGCGCCATATACTGTTCTTGTATGATGTAACCTCAGTGTTTGAAACAAAAAGGTACTCAGGGGGCCCATTTTTCAGAAAAAAATTTTAAAAACAGCCCAAAAAATCGTACTTCGGTATCTTGAGAATAAATTTCATCACCCGGACCCTGGAGGAAGGAGCCAGAGGGTTTGAACCTTTTGGGCCCTCGAAAGGGCAAAAGCTCTTTTGGGTTTGGGCCCTGGGGGACACCCAAAAGACTTTTAAAACCCTATGTTTGCTGGGTTTAAAACCCAACTTTTTATCATTTGGGTTTTGGGGACCCAAGGAGGAGTTTTGATGACGTCAAAGGGGTTGCCCAGCAACCCCCTGCCTCAAAGCCTTCAAAGGTGGTTTTTAAGGGGGAGAAAATCGGGGGGCAAGTCAGTCAAAAAACCAAAGCGTGAATTAAGGGAAAGGCAGACGGGGAAAGGCCAGTATAAGGAACAAAACACAGCCAGTGCATTTTTTATGATGTAAAATTTTATGTTCCCAGGGGTTTGGGATTTTTAAAATGTAGGTGAAAATTTACGGGGCTACGGTAAGATTAAATGAGAGTAACCTTTCTTTAAACCGGAAACCCACTTCACCCCACATGCCAACCCCAAGCCCAAGCCTTGCCTGGTCTTGGTCCCCCAATTTTTTTTTTGCGAAATTCACGAGGGGGACACAGCTTTTTCCCCCCCTACAGTAATCCCCCCTTTCCCATCCCCATCCTGAATTTTGTCCAGCCCCTTTTTAAAAAGCTCCCTAATGACTCCGCACAAAACTACCGGCCCTACTGGGGGCCCTTTTCCAAATCATTTACCACCCTTTTTGTAAAGGCGACGTTTTTCCCTTTCGAGGCCAAATTTGGAATGGAAAGAAACACGGGTTTTAACAAAAAATTTAAATTTTCCCCCTAATTTTTTTTTAGCTGATTTGGACAATTTTGATGTGCTGAACCCAAAAATTCACATTGATTTTGCTCTTTCAGGTCAACTTTTTTATCAAATCGCCCCCTTGATTTTTTTTTACTTTTTTGTTTAAAGTACGGGTATTTTCTATTTTATATGAAATCGTCCCTCCGTATAAAAAAACACCGTACTTCCTTTAGAAAATTTCCCCACTAACCCAATAATTCCCCCCAAATTCAATATTTCCCAAGGGGTGGCCCTAAACAATGTCACCAATAGGAATTTTTCGGAATCACGATCTCGGTTTTTACAATCCTCTGTGTTTCTTCCCCCTTCTTCACTAAAATTTTACTTTTTTTTACTTAAAAACCACTTTTTTTTAAAAAACCCCTTGCAGTACGCATCCCCCTTTGGGATACCTTGTGTGGTGTTGTGTGACACTGTTTTATCTTTTAAATGTTTTTTTCGATAGGCAAACCCCCCTCTTTTGTTCATCGTGCCTAGGTAATGCCAGTGGCATAGAGGTCCCCTACAGATCCTGGGAAAATACCCCCTACCCAAAAAAAAAAAAGCATGTTTAAATTTTTCTTCCTACTGTTTAAATTAAATGATGCAAAATTTTTTCCCTTATTTTTTTTAAAAATAAACGAATTCAAAAGTGTTTACATGCGCCAATTTTGACTACCTGGTATTTTTTTTTTTGCAGCTAAATAAAAGGGTTTTTGGCCAGAAAACCCTTTCAAAATAACCCCGGGGATGTAGGCTGCTAATCTGGGGGCGAATACCCCGGTTTTTCCCTAAACAGGAATAAAGGGTTCAGGGTTTCATAAAGCGTGATACCCCTATTTTTGGTATAAAATTTGGTGACCAGGATTTAAAGGTTTGGGGGGCCACACATGGTATGCAAGACATGCCCCGGTATCTGCGTCGTTGGCCCAAAGGAAAGGGACAGTTTTGAATTTTGGGGAATTCCCAGGGTTTTGGGGAGGGACCCGAAAAAACCATGGCAAAAAGGCTATTTTTCGGGCGCTTTAATTTGACTGGGATCAAAAGAAAGAACCGAGAGCCCTAAAGTATCCAATCTTGAATCAGCACGCCCGTCCTGTAGCCTTTGTGATAAAAATTTCCCGTACCTGTTTTTGGGAGAATTTCCCTTTGACTTTAAGTGACGAAGATTTCTCCAGTGTTGAAAAAAATGAAGAAGAAAAAGTGGTTTTTGGGCCCGATGATGCTCCATATCCTTTTTCACAAAATGGGGCCAAAATTTGTCTAGTTCGCGATCTCAGCTTCTAAAAGTCCTCTCCCGGGAATGTTGGCACCCCAGATTGAAGGAAAAAAAACTCCTCTCTAACCGTGCTCCGCATCACCTTTACCGCAACAGACATCAAGAGTTACCCCCATTTTTTTCTCAAAGAAAAGGGTTGGGTGAAACTGTACAGATATTGCGCACTTCGGGCACAAGGCTTGGGAAAGTGCACAGTCCCAAAACCCGAAGATTGGGGGATTGTTCTTTGGGGACAGCTGCAAAGGCCGTGCGGGAAAATGTTTTCTGTTTGCCCCAAGGGCAACCATTTTTACCTCGGTATTTCTCCTCACTCACTACACTGAAGGAAAAAAAAAAAAAATTTTTAAATGAACCCGGTTTAAAAGTACGTGCTGGGGGAAAAATTTTTTTTGTTCAGCTTTGAAGTGTTTGTTTTTTGTTTTTGGCCCTGAAGAGGGAAAACTTTTTGTTGGGACAACAGCCCGGGTTCCAACCCCCGGGTTTTTTCCCGTGCATGGGGATAGAAAGGGCCCGGGGTTTCAGCATTAAAAAAAAAAGGACGGGGCCCTGTGAGGGGAAATTGGTGCCTTGAGAGAAAGGGAAAACGTCATGAACCAACCCTCTGGTGGCGGGAGACGGGAAATATTTTTTTTCCCCCCGCTGCACATAACCCTGGGCCCTTGATCAAACGGTTCCCCAAAGCTCTGGAGAGGGGGTGGGCTGCTTATTTACTTGGGGCCACGTTTTCCAGGTTTGGACCATGGAGAAGTTGAAAGCGGGCCCATCTTTGACGGTCCCCCCAACTCCGTCGGGCTCATCCAGAGTTTGAAACGGAACGTGGAAGGCTTTTTTTCCCTGGTCGTGAAGAACTTTTCCTTGGCAACAACAAGGCCAGGAACTACCCCAAAAACTTGCCACCAATATGGGACTGTTTTTCAAAAACCCCGGATGCAACTTTAGCATCAAAATGCATTTTTATTCTACATATGGATGGGTTTTCCTGAGAATCTGGGATCAAAGGACCCGGGGGGCGGGGGAAAAAGATTCCTCGGGACAGGGAAAGTGGGAGACCTTTATGGGGGACCCCGGGGATGCAGCATGAGGGCTGATTACTGTTGGACTAAAGAGGGGACATCCCTGTCGCTGGGGCATTCGGGGATTTTTGAAAAAAAACGGAATTTTCAAGCCCTGAAATTTAAAAACAATGAGGACCAAAAACATCCAATTTTAAAATTTTATTTTTAACCTTTTATCAATTCACTATTCAATGTACCAAATAAATTTTTTTGGAATTTTTAAATTTTAATAAATTTGTTTTTTAAAAAGACGATTTTTTTCTCTTAAAAACCTATTCGGATGAGAAAAATTCACAAAAATCTACCGAAAATGGCCAAAAAAGTAATAATTTAGTCAGAAGATCAGATTTTTTTTAGATCGACTTAGCCCAAAAAAAACCCGGGGCCGGGTCCCAGAAAACGGATGCATTTTCGGATTCAGGGTTTCAAAAATTGGGCCAAAACGTTTAAAAAACTTACTTACAAAAAAACAAAAACAAAATTGTAACCCCAAAAATGATTTGGGTTCCTTTGATACCTTTTTTAAGAATTTTGTCAGTTATTGACGCACCCGAAAATGGATCTCCACCCGTAACCAGACGCCCCCCTCTCTCCTTTGATCCAGTGGGAGGAACTGTTTGAATTTGGGGCCCCGGGGGTAATTTTTTGTGTTGGCGGGTTATTTTTTTGGGATGTTGGCCCCGCCAGACCCTCCAGTTTTTTTACTTGAAAAAAAGGGTTTTGGGGGAGGGCACCCCCTCCCGGGTTTCTTTGTTTTGTTGGGATGCAGTTGAAAATCTTTACAAATTTTAAGGTTAAAACTGTGGTGGTTAAGAGTTCTTACTCTAGAGATGCTCCTGGGGGGTTCCCCAAAGTAGCACAAGGGCCCTTTCCCCCTCCTTTGGTGTGCTGTTTTTTTTCACTTTGGGGGTTGGGGGAACCCCGCTCTCCAAAATTTTCCAAAAAATAAATGACGAAGTATCTTTTTCTGCGGGCTCTGAAGGGGAAAAACAGGTTGCATTTTTCCCCAGTCTCTCCCAGTAATTTAAGGTTTTTCAACCCCCCGGGGTCTTGTTTTAAAAGTTTTTTTGGGGAAACTTTTAGCGCAGTTTAAATTTTAGATAAACTTATTGGGAACCCGAGGTGGCGCAGTATTCTACGTGGTAGCACCAGTGACTTCCAAAGAGTCCCGGCTCAATGTTCACTTTTCCCGGTTTTTGGGAAGGGCCTCAGGATCCAGCCTGAAGCTGCCTTTCTTTTTTCTGTTGTTGTATGATGGGGTCAGAAAAAGGGAGCATCATTGTTCATGTTTAAAAACCCAAATCTTTTAAACCCCATCTTTTGGGTACTATTTCCTGGTTTGGCCCCCAAAGGTTTATTTTTTTTGAGGTTTTTTAATTTTTCAATTTTTGTTTCCAAACCCTTTAAAACTCAAACTTTTCTCCATTTAGGACCATATTTTTCCGTCTGCCCACTCTAAGAAATTTTTCTAAGTCTTGGGGGAAAATAGCTGAGTAAACTCGTTGTGCCAGATTTTCTTTGTTAATCTTTTGTCGTTGGGGAAAAAGGGTTTTAGCGGGTTGAGGGGTGCCCGATCTTGATTTTCTATCCCCTAATCATAATGAAGGAAAAAAACCCGGGGCCAGGGCCCCAGGGCCCCCAAGGGGAAAAACCGGGTGACAACAGGGTTTGGGATCTGATTCCCCCCCCTTCGACCAATACTCTTTTTTCTCTGTCGGAAAAAGGGAAGGGATGTACCCATTCTCCGAGCTTTTCCACTTATTCCGAGCTCTTTTATTTTTGCGGGGGGAATCCCGTGGTGACTTTATCAAAGGGTTTGGCGAAATCAAGATATATGACATCCACCCTTGTCACCATCCTGAATGTCCTGCCAAAAACCCCTTTTTTGGTAATGAGTCAGCCATTGGGGAAAAGGGCAAGGGAAAGGCCTTTTTTTAAGCCATGGTGACCTTCAAGAAATTTCTCCAATGTCTTCCTGGAGTTCACCAGCCTTTTGGGGGCGGATTGATCTTTCCATTATTTTTTATTTTAAAGGGGGTGTTAGTACTACGGTCTATAGTTATTTTTGCCAAGCCTTTGCTGCCCCCTTTGAAATACGGGGTAATTATTTCCAGTTTTTTAAATGCCATGGCAAGAGCCGGCTTCTAAAGGGGCTTATCATTTAGTAGTTTTTTACTTCCCCCCCAGCCCTAAGCCCTTACCTACCTTTTCCCCCAGGGCACGGGGTCATCCCCCGAGCCGCTGCGCAGTCCCGCTCGCCCGGGTTACCCCAAAGGGCCCGGTGCTCGTCACACTCCACACATTCATACTTTTATTTTGGGGGTGGGCCTAATACTTCTTCCCCTTTTCTAAAACTAAGCCAAACCCGCCGGGTAGATCAGAATCCTACCCCAAATGCGGGCCCAAAGGGTTTAAACCCAGCGCCGCCCTCCCCCGCAGGGGGGAAGGAAATTGCTGCGCGGGCCTTTTAACGGGGGGTGTTTAATACGTAAACTTTCCCGTTTTAACGGCCCCCCCCAAACCCCCTATGGGGGCTACCAATCGGTCGGTGGCGTTTGGGGGACCAAATTTAAACCCCGGGACCCCCTACCTGAAAGGGGCCGGGTTGGGCTTTTCTCCTTTTTACCGGAAGGTTAAACCGGGCAGTGCCCCCAGGGTTTTTGGAGATAAAGGGGAGCTTACCCCCCAGGCTAGTAACGCCCCGGCAAATTTTTTTTGGGGAGCGGAAACCCCCCTGTCCCCCCCGAAAGGGTCTAGCTTTGCATATTTTCCCTGGGGAGATAAATTAAACGCCCGCCCCTGTCAGGGGACTTGCCCCCAAACTATAGGAAAACATCACCATCTGCTGCCCTCGCCTTCAGGAAAACCTGTATGTGTTTTCCAAGAGGTCCTAAATCCTGTTGCAGGGGGGTCTCGTAATGCCACGGGGGCCCGGGGGGGGAAAAACCCCGGGGGAAACCCCCTAAGGGGGTTATCTAGTTGGGCTTTTGTAGCAGCGTAGAGGTTTTAAACCTCCGCCCTAAGGGCCCCCCGCTAGGGGTCCGGCCCCCAGCGGGCCATTGGGGTCCCCCAAGGGCCCTGAAGAGAGGCCCCAGGGGCAGGGGATTTGGGGGGGGACGTCATGGGGCCCCGTTTGGGGTTGCAATTTCCCTACCCCTGGGGCAAAAGTAGGGCGCCCCTTGGGTTTTCCCCACGGCGGCTCCGGGGAAACCATGCGGGCCCCAGGGGAAAACATCAACGGGGCGGGGAAGGTTTTTTGGCCCCGCGGGGGTTTTTGGTTCGGGAGAGTTGCACTTCCCGCCCTGGGGTTATGCGGGGGGGATTCCTTTTTTTGGGGGTTCCCGCCCAAGCCCCCGTCGTCCCTGGGGCTCAGGGAAAGCGCAAAAGGGGCAAAGGGGCCCAGGGGCCCCTATTTGGGCCCCGCCGGGGGGCCCCCTTCATCCCCAGGGGCCATCAGCCCAGGGAAAAACACGGGGGGAAAACCCCCGGGGGAAAAGCGGAGTGGGGGGGCGTTGGTTTTAGGGCAGTGTTTCTTAAACCTGGGGGGGGCTAGCCCCCAAGGGGGGTTTTCCCCAAAATCAATTTTAAGGGGGGGGCTGGGAAAAGGGTGCATATTTACAATATTAGGGGTTCCTCCCCAAAGGATACAAAAAGTATTGAAGGGATACTTTTTTGACAATTTACTTTTTTTTTTTTAGAACCCTTTAAAATTAAAATTATTTAACCCCCACTTTCACGTAGTGTTTTGCCTTTTTGGGGGATATCTGGGTTTGGGGGGTTCCTTAGGGGGGAGAACTGGTCTGGGAACAGGAATTTTCCCGGGGGGGGGGAAAAATTTTCTGTTAATTTTCCCATGGTCTTTTCCCGGGGAGGATTTCAATTTGGTTGGGGAAATCTTGGGGCCCCCGTTGGTTCCCCGGATTAAATTTTGGCGGCCCAACCCGAGTTCCCGTTGGGAAAAAATCCTGAGTTCAACCAAAGAGTTCAAATGATTTAAAAAAGGGGCATCGGATTGTTGGGAATTAAAGGGAAAAACCCCTCTTTTCCAGGGAATTAAATAAACGAGAAACAGGGAAAGTTTTTTCCCGGCTCTGGGAAAAAAGTTTGTCTTTGGGGGGAAATTTCTGGGGGGGGGGGTTTTTCCCTTTGGGTTTTCCCCCCATTTCTTTTTGGGGGGTTTTTTGGGGTTTTACCCCCCTTTCTTTTCCCGTTTTTAGGAAAATTTTGAGGGGGGATTTTCCCGGGGAAAGGGTTCCTTTATAAGGGGGGGAATTAAAAAAAAAAAATCATGGCCCGTCGAAAAGGGCTTTTTCTGTGGGCCCTATGATGGAAACCAAGTAAAGTTTCCCCTGGGGAGTTCCCCCTTGGTACCCGACAGGGGGCTTTTACATTTCCTTTTTGGGTTACAGTTTAACCCTTTTTAAATCCTGTCAGTAATTTTTCTTTCCAACAGAAATAGGACTCAGGCTGGGTTAAACCCCTACATTCGGAAAAAAATAATTTCCTTTTTTTTTCCTTGCCCCCCCACGGTTTTGAAACCGAGCAAACAGATTTGCAAACCCAAACACGGGTGGGGTTAAAAATTTCTGTCATTTTAAGGGGGGGCCCCCTTGACTTTAAATGGTTTTTTTGTTTTATTTTTTATTCATTAATGAGGGAACATCCGTCAAGTGGGAGAAGGTAAAGGGGCGGTCTGCACAGATGGGACCCCCGCCATGGCAGGGGAAAAGGGTTTTGGCTTTATTTCTTTTGTAAAAAGGAGAGGGGGACCAAAATAAAAATTTTTTTTTTCGAAGCACTGTTTCTCCCCTCGCCATGCTTTTTGCTGCAAAAAACGTTTAATTTGGGCCCCCTTACCCTTTTAAAGAAATTTTGTCTGTCTGCGTTCAAGTTAATTTTTTTAGGAATGGGAAGTTTAACCTTAACTCCTTCTCTTCCACAGAGGTGCGGTGGGTCTTCCTTTTGGGGAAATCCTTCCCCCATTGCAGAGCTCAAGGATGAGCTTGCAAAATTCCCCGAAGTATCAGAATAAAGTTGGGTGAAACCCTTTTGAGGAGGGAAAAATTGGGGTTCATCATTCCTCTCTCAAAAAAATAAACTGGCAAACAAATTTTTAAACCATTGAAATGAACTCAAAATTGTCCATGGGGAAAGGGAAAGTTTTTCTAAAAAATCTTTTTTGGCGGAAGGTAGACTCCCTCAAAAAAGCTCCCCTCTGGAAACCGGGGGAATTTCCCGGGGGGGAATTGGGAAAACTTTCCTATCCTGGGGCGATTAAAATTTGGGGGGGAAGACGTCAGTTTTCCCATCTTGTAGAAAATATTTTTGCTCACCTCTCGCACTTGAGGAACCACCATGACAAATTTCTTTGCCAAGGATCAAAATTTCCAGAAGGGGTTTTAGCATCCCTTTCCCGGAAGGGGCTTAAATTTATCTGCAGGTTAACCCCGGGTTGTTAGACAAAATTCCCCACATTTTCCATTTTTTGGCTTCTGGTGGGGATCAGTTTTGGGAGCGTTTCCATGGATTGGGGGAGGGCAGCGCTGGAGATGGAAAAAACCCTTCCAGGGCCCCAAATACCTTTTCTGTTTGAAAAGGCATGATCCCCATGATCCGGAAACCCCAAAAAAATTGCCCGGGAACCCCTTTAAGGTAGGCTGGCCCCCGACATGAGGGTGGCTTGAAACCCAAAAAGAAGCCCTGGTTTCAGAAAAAAAATCGACCCTAAACAAAACAAAACATTGGGGGCGATATGGCCGGGCGCCCACCCTTTCGACGCCCCCTCCCCGGGGGTCCCCCACGCGCGAGTCCCCAGCAGGCACTTTTCCCCCTACTAAGCAAATTCTCTAAAAAGAAAAAAATCAAAAAGCCCCCGCCACAGCCTTGTGGGCGCCCCCTTGGCCTCCTCCCCGCCGGAATTGTCTCTTACCGATTACAACCCGGGGGGGGAAGGATCGGTTTCAGGGTAGCGGGGGGCCCGGGGGCCCTATAGCCGGAAAATTTGGGCTGAAGGATATGCAAGGGAATAAAGGGCCCCGATTCGTCCACGGTGCAACGGAAATTTACAGTAATTTTTTTAATTTCCCCCGCGAACCTCATGATTCTGCGAAGACACTTTTACCAAGGGGGATCGATTTTTTCTTTAAGTCGCCCATTTTGTGCCAAAGGGCCTCACCAAACCCTAGAGTAAGACAGGGGTACAAGCGACTTGAAAAAATCGGGGTCTTTGTTTCCCCCTGCCCCAGGTACCCCCACAACGCCCAAAAACTCTTGCTGAGCGAGTCCATAACACCGTGGGCTATGCCAAAAAACCCCCCGTAAGACTTCTTGACGGGGACCCGCCCTCTTTTTGGACTGCGCTACCAAAGGTTGTAAAACGTTCAAGATTCAATATCCTCGCCACCCACGCGGCCCCGGGTCACTTTTTCATCTAGAAGCCTCCCAAAAACCTGGACCTTTGGTTTTTAACCCGGGAAACCTCAAATTCCCCAAAAAGGTTTGGCCCCTCGTGCAAACGCCTCGGGGAGCCCTCACCAGGACCAAAAAGCAACAGGAAAACAGGGGCCCCCCTGCGGAAAAGGCGAGCAAAGGGCCCCTAAACCACTACCGGGGGGGGCCTTTTGGTAATATGGGTCAATTAGGGGGGAAAAAAAAGGGTTTTCCCCTTCCCCCTTTGGTTAAGGAAGATTTTGGGGGGTCTTTTTTCCTAAAACTTTTTTTGCCCCTGAAACCGAAATCGTATTTTGGGGGGTTTACTCGTTAGCGGTAAGTTTTGCCGGGAATTTGCAATTTGGCAATTTTTGGGAATAAATTTCAATTACAAATTTGGGAGAATGAGAACCAGACGGGCGTGAAAACCTCGTTTTTGGGCTCCAAATTGAAGCTTATTAAGAGGTCAAAAATGTTTTTTTGGGGTACTCCCTGGTTTTTATCTGTTCGGATTACTGATCTATAATGGAAATTAGAGATAAGTGGACAAAAATTGGGAAAAATATAAAAGGAATAATTTTGGCCTTAAAGCCTGAGTTCTTAATAATTAAAAACTAAATTTTAATTAGTAAAAAAAGTAAAATAACAAACAATTGTTCTTAGGACACATTTAATTAACGAATTTTGTGGCAAGGGTGGGTACAATTATGCGTAGAACAGGGTATTTCAACTGAAAAATGCTTAGGATAAGACCCTCAAAATACTTCCTTCACCTAAGGTGAAGCGAAAGCCTTTTTTCCGCCCGAAGTGACCCGAGTATTAATCCAAAAACACAAAAATTTCAAACAACGAAAACCGAGTCTCCTCCGCGTATTTTGGAAAATAACAATTAGAACACAAAAAAAATCCCTTACTTGCGATAGCGAGCGTTCACAATTGAAAAAAATCGAATATCTAAGTCGTCTACGCCATCGACGTCCTCATGCCCATCTTCCTCGTCGTTGATGCACATCTCGGGGGAGCAATCGCAAAGCTCCGAACAAGGAGTCTGCAGGCGTTGACAGCGCAGCGATGGTCGAGCAGTTCGTCTTGCATCCGCACTGCATCCCAATCCATGATACTTTGCGGGGCGGGAGGCAGGGTGGAAGGGATAGGCGCCAGGTTTGGTCCGTAGCCGTACTTGGTCGGGTCGAGGGTCACCAAACTCCTTCTTCACAGCCCCCTCCAAAGACGACGGCCTGTAGCTGGGCTCGCATAATGTGCTGGGTGGTGGCGTTGACTGTCGGAGGGGCCAGTGCTGCTCCAACCTTCTTCTTCTGAAGTGCCGTCCACCTCGCTGCGGCAGAGAGCAGGTATATCCGTAAATTCTGCTCACGAATCGGGCACAGCACGTCCAGGCTCTCTTGCGTCAGCGGACCAGGGCTTCGGAGTGTACCCAAAGCGGTCGAGGGTTGCCGGCGGCCGCCTGGAACAACAGGCCAAGCTTGCAACTTGCCTTTCCTGAAGAGGGCGCAAGGGGTGTCGCAACCAGTCAGAGCATGGAAGGACGTGGATCACATCAGCGTGAGAGCCCAGTTCATCGTGGATGAGCTGAACGTGAAAGTCGTCTTGCCAAGCTGGAGGCACGTGTTGGGAGTATTTTGGGGAAGTGTCGGAGGAGGAGGACGAGGACGTCAGTGTCCGGAGAAACTACGGTTCCCTCCACATCTTTGTCGAGCATGGAGAGATGATATATCATCTTAGTGTCCGCTTCCTCTTGTTCTGAAGCGAACTTGGCTCCGTCCGGCCAGAAGTTGCCACGGCTTTGTCGCGCCACGCGCAACGACGCGTAATCCCCATGAATGGTGCTGGATTTGGGAGCAATGAGAGAGGTCATAGAAAGTCTTGTTGTTTTGGTGGACAAGATGTTAGCCATGGTCATTCCAGCTTTGATCCTCGTCGCTGCTGATGTCGATATCGTATCCTCCACCTCGGGCTCGCTGTTCCATCGTCTTGTCTTTGAGGGACGCGCCGATGTCGTACCTGTCAAAGACAAGGTGCAACTCCCGTAGCCAAACCCAGTTGGGCAACTCTCTGCAGGAGGGATCCAACCAGGTCCTTAAAGTTTGCTGAGCCGGAAACGGGGTGCTGCTGAAGGATAGCCATCCCGTCGAGGACCAGCACGCGAGAGGATGAAGGGGTTTGCGAGGCCGTGGAGACCGCCGCGTTCATCTTCTCCAGAACCCTGAGAAGGGCACTTTTTGTCGTGACCCGCGGGTGGCCTTGGTCGTCAAAGAGGGCAAGAGGGAACAGGGAGAGCTCATAGTTGGAGATGATGGTGCGAAGGTCCAGACTGCTGTCGAGTTGGAGGGCGAGCAGCAGGCGCCGAGTGAAGTCTGAGGATCCCGTGACAATCACCTGCTTCCCTCCGATTGAAACTTTGGCTTTCTTGCCCAGCGTTTTGAATGTATTGGTAGGCTGACGATGCAGGACCTCCCATGGACTTTGCTGCGCAGTCCTGATCCTTCCCTCTTCGTACTTCAAGAGAGCTTCCTTGCCAGTCTCCTCGATTCTTGTCAGTGCGTCCACCATCTTATCTGGAACAACCTTGCGGGAAAGGACGGTGGTGAGTTGGGCTTTCTCGCGAGTGAAGGGGTTATGCTGGCGAAGAAGACCAGCAACCTCTTTGGTCATCTCGTGTGTCTTCTTCGTGACCGCTGGGCTGTCCTTGTGGTGCTTTGATGCCGTAGCAGAACTTCCGAATGATTTGGCCTTGATTGATTGATTGATTGATTGGCCTTGATAGAGGACCTCCTGTGGGCCTCTACGAATTCGCCTTTCGAAGCCCACTTGGCCAGCATACTCCGAACATCCTCCTTGGGCGTCCGAGGTCGAAGGACCACATCTCCGTTAGTTGCACCGCAAATGACACACGATTTCATTGCGAGACCTGGGAAGGAAAATGTGCGATATAATAAATGAATTTATTTTATTTACGGGTTTATAGCTAATTTCTAAAATTATAGCCAATGAAATTTTACATTTATTTGCGAAATTTCATTACCGTATGTCATAAAATACGACCATGAGGGGACAGTCAGAGAAAAGTTACCATTTTCTATTAATCAGACGGTAGTGCCTTTATGAGAACAGATACAGCCAGAAACATTTCATGACTTTTGATGTGAAATTAAGGCCAAAATTATTCCTTTTATATTTTTCCCAATTTTTTTCCACTTATCTCTAATTTCCATTATAGTTCAGTAATGCGAACAGATACAACCACGGAGTACTAAATAACATTTTATGCACCCTTAATAAGCTTCAATTTGAGTCCAAAACGAGGTCTCTACGACGTCTGGTTCTCATTCTGCAATTTGTAATTGCCAATTTTATTGCCAAATTGCCAAATTGCAAATTGCGCGAAAACTTACCGCTAACGAGTGACCCAACTACGATTTTCGGATTCAGCGGCACAAAATGCTTAGGATAAGACCCTCAAAATACTTCCTTCACCTAATGTGAAGCGAATCGCCCTAAGTGACCCTACTATGTAGCTATGTACCCAGCTGCTGAACTGTCACTATAAACAGGAGCTCCCGACCTCTGTCAACACTCTACCGCTCTCCTACCAAAACAACTGATAGCTGCCTTCCCTGACTGGCCACATCAGTGTTGCCACGTCAGCAGCTCACCTGCTTCGAGACACAGAGACAATATAAATCTAACAAACTTATGAATACACTACTTATCTCATTAACACTGTTGTGGTGTTTTTATACCACTTAGTCCTTGGTTTAACCGATTGATCGGTTATATTGGCTCACACATATTAAGATGAGCGTGACTACACCTTAGTGTACAATCAAGAGAGTGGCTACACCTTCATCGTGTAGGTTTAATGCGTGAATGATCGCCTTCATAGTGTGGTATGCCATGTATTCCCGTAGGATTTTTGTGCAAAAATTGATTTTTTTGCAGTTCTGGCTTCTATAGGTATCAGATTAACAGAAAAAGATGGGGTCCCAATTTTCAGACCCCTCACCCCCTTTCTGGGGGGTCATTCCTCTTTTGGCACCCCCAGGATTGGTCTCTGGTAACACTAAGCAACAAATTTCAACATTTTCTTTGTTACAGACACGTGAACTACTGATTCCTACTAAATTGCTGATGCTGATGTCAGGTCTGATATCTAAATTTCTCTATCACGTCCAGATTTGGTATAACCGAAACCTCTATTTTTCGTTGTTTTCTCACCCGCTTCTATTACGAAAGCCGTCTAAGCTACTTTTCCATGCCACGTTTTATGCTAGGCATACTTAAATAATGTTAACAGGTTTGTCTTTCCTCCTTTATTCTGGCTTAAGACAGACAGTGGAGTTCCACTGGCGGAGTTACCACCCCTGCGCCCAACCATCCACCCAAAGCGCGTTAGTATTTAGCGATACGTCCGATTTTGCGATACTGTCAAAATCGGACGTAAAATCAATCCATCAATGTCCATATTTGAAATATCCTCCCGAATAGCGTTTGCGCAATCACTGCCATAGCATTTACAGAGAGGAGTACAGGGCAGGCCATTCTTCAAGCAGCTACACCTATTTCCCTTGCATCCTACTTTGCAGCCACATTTGACGAGTTCAACTACAGCTTGTGGGGCAGGCAGGGCAAGACATGTCAGTGGAACATACACGCCTTTCTCCAATTTCCATCCATTTTTTTCAATTGCAGGAAGGGTTGGACAATTTTCAGGGTATGACTTGTCCCGCATTGTCATGTAGTTTGCACGCATGATATGGGGAAGCAATGCAGCACGAGTTGGTGGAAGCATTTCCCCTTCCAAGCTCTTTGACCGAAACAGCTCCCACCTGAGTGATGGTAGGGTTGCTGGACCTTTTGAACTGTAGACATGACACACAAAAGTCTCCAACGCTTTCACCTGCGTGGGAAGCTTGTCATTGACCAACTCGGCAGGAATAGAAATGCACCCTAATGCTTTGAAGCAGTCAATGGCAGGGTCATCATCATCAAGCTTTAGGTATGCATCTACCCATGATTTCTTTGAAATTCCTATGAATCTGCCTCCCCAGTCAGCACCTGAGAAGTTGTGGAGTCCAAGAAGTCCTTGACATTTGCGACGGCCAATAACCTGCACTCTTTCAAAGATGTCTATTTCCCGTTTCTTCTTTCTTTTGCCTGTATGAAACTTCAAGGATATAGTAGATGCTATCTGTCTGGAGGCGATAAGATCAAGAAGGAGCAGGAGTACGTCAGTGTCGGGCGACCATACGCAGATCTTTCTGGCAGCACCACAGGCTGTAGAGGCAAGTACTTGGTTTGGAATCAATGTATCAGCTTCTTCATGTGTATGAGCATACTCAAAACCTAGTCCCTTGATATGATCATCGTACACGACAACGAGCACGAATGAATCTTTGCTTGCGAAATAGTCAAGCAGTCCTTGGCCAAACAAGCATGTGAGCTTTCGCTTTGTTTTTGATGCTGAAAGTAACTCCTTAATGGACATGGTGAGCTTCATTTCGGGATGAACTTCGTACTCAATGGATGTGGTTGATCGCTTCTGCCGGGTCTTGTTTTTCAACGACAGATCCAAGTATCGATCAAACACAACACGCCCCGCATCATAGCTTGTCATCATTGTCTCTATGCGTTTGTTGAATGCATCCTGAAGGTGTGAAATCTTCAGCATATTTGGCGTCTTTGTCATACTCTGAAGTACACCATTGCATCAATGATGAGAACTTTAACTGGAGGATCTTCCTGCCCTATGTCTGGTACTGGAGGAACATCAAGGGATTCAACCGTGGCATCTTCAACTGCATGCATCAGCCTGGCCTTGTCAGTTGGGATGTACAAAGATCTATCAACAGCACACAGAGAGCGGGGCACTGTTGACATCTCGTACTTGCCAATTATTTCCTCGAATTTTGGCACTAGATCTGGTCGGCTTCCCTGAACAATGAGAAATCTGCCCAGTAAATTACGATCCTCACGCAATTTGATGATTTATCTCCAATGCGTACTTTTGATTTATCCATCCAACTTGAGAATGCCTTCAACTTGAGCTTCTTCATCTTGTCCCAAACCGAGAGATTTGATGTGGTAGTCAGACGTTCACAAACGAACTCCTCGAATCGCTTCTGACCCTTTTCTGCATAATGCAGAATATCATGCTTTGCTACCTCTGGCACAAGAGCTGATGAAACTAAACTTTTCAATGGTGTCTTCACTCTGAAGGGGTTGTCTGTGCAGTGCAACTCTATTGATTGACGGATCTTTATGGCATTCTCTCTTGACCTCAGTGCAATCTGTCCAGACAGCTGGTAATGCTCTGTGCTCTGTGACCCTATACTCTGAACAGGAAGTGCTAAATCTGAACCGAAAGTGCTATAAGGACACTTCCGGTTGCTTTTTTAGTGCTATAAATCGACTCGGCATACCTGAAAACCTACAAAAGGATACTCAAATTATGAAAATCGGTCAATTATTGGCGGAGATAGGTGCATGGTCAGTGCCGGGGGGCCCCAAAAGGGAAGTGACCCCCAAAAGGGGGGTAAGGGGTCTGAAAATTGGGACCCCATCTTTTTCTGTTAATCTGATACCTATAGAAGCCAGAACTGCAAAAAAATCAATTTTAGCACAAAAATCCTACGGGAGCCCTTTTCCTAACATTACATACCGCACTATCAGGGAGCACACACTCTGATTTCAGTGTTAAGAATTCAACACGAATTAACTTCTATCCTATTCTAGATCATAATTATGTTAACAGAAATGACAAGGCGCTTCAATCATGAAGCATGTGAACTTATGAAAGCATTACAGGCACTGAATCCACAAAGTACTGAGTTCTTATCTGTTGAGAAAATGTCTGGACTTTCATGCATTTCGTGCTAATGAGGAAGATCTTCACCTGAGCTGCACTCTG
>JACEEZ010001115.1:7500-18916 GCA_016584305.1 Chionoecetes opilio | reverse complement strand
CAAAAGCCATGTTAGAAAAGACGCTTATAAGGATGTAAGTGACAGTGAAAAGCCCAAATCACTGGTAGATTTAGTGAGAATCTTGGTCCATATGAAGAGGCATTTCCTGAGTGGCTACAGAACTGGCCCACAAATTTATGTAGTATTACGTAGGCATCAGCTTCAGCAGAGAGAAGCTTCTCTGCTCTGAAATTAATCAAAAACTACACTTGAAAAATCAATGGGCAAGACGAGATTAGGTACTCCCCTGTGTTGTCAATGAAAGCAGGCGAGTTAAAAAGCCTTGAATTTGGAAGAATTGTTAATAAGTTGCTGAGAACCACAAGAACAGAAGGAATTCTGCTTAAATGAGGTCTCACGTCTCAGTGGAATTTTGTTTTTTATTTTCCTGCTGCTTTAAAATTTCTGCATTTTTCTTTATTTTCAGTATCAATTATGGTATTTATTTTGTATAATTTTGTGGAATAATGTATTTCAATTTTTTGTCATGACCTGCTTATTCGTTCTCCTCAGCAACTGGATGATACCTTACCGTACTCAACACACACCCTAGAATAAAATATAATAACCTTCCATAGTCCATACGACATTCAGATAAACTCTTGAAATTGGTCAAGAATGCAAAAATATGCAAGAGGGGTGGGTTGGGTGGGGGATCTTGGCACTGTAAGTGTAAGTAAATCCCCAAGTCCCCATCAAAACTCCCAGCTGTAGGGCTTGTTCGGTCCATCTAGTGCCCACCCCTAGTCAGCTGTGCACACCCAATCATAAATCACCTAGCTAGCTACGCCACGCGCTATTCTCAACCGATTTCTAAAAAGTGCACTAACGACTTCACTAACAACCTCCCTTGCATTCTTTAATACCATGGGATACACGTCATCTGGTCCTGGGCGATTAAATGTTTTTCACTTTTTTCTATACCTCCCTCCACCATTTCCCTAGATCTTGAGTTTCTCCTCATCGCTCCTTTGAACATCTGTTCCACTATCAGGTATCGTCTGTGTATCCTCTTCCGTAAAAATTAAGAAATAATCATTTACCTTTTACAAATATCGCTAATCGTATTTAAGACCTCAACCGGTCTGACCTTAACGCCCAACTAATTCCCTGCTTGGCTTTATTATACCGGAATAGAACCCCTTTGGGTCATTTTTCGCCTGTCCTGTACCTCATCCTGCATACTCATAATTGTCTTACCAACTCGAGTTA
This sequence comes from Chionoecetes opilio, assembly GCA_016584305.1. Taxonomy (NCBI): domain Eukaryota; kingdom Metazoa; phylum Arthropoda; class Malacostraca; order Decapoda; family Majidae; genus Chionoecetes; species Chionoecetes opilio. The sequence goes on along the minus strand of JACEEZ010001115.1, from coordinate 17,704 downwards.
ATTTCTCGCTGTCCTCTGCCATCTCGTTTATACTATTCTGTGCCTCTACCATCCTGCCTTGAACCTTAAATAAACTGTTTCTTTGGTACTCCAATGTTGTATTTTAAATTAGTGGTCATCCATTTTGGACACTCTTTCTGGCCTTATTTCCTATAAGGAATATTTCTTTCTGTCCGTCAATTAATTCCCTTACAAAAATGGTCTTAATCCCCCTCAGCCCCGACCTCAATTCCATGTCTCCAACCGCTATAATTACCTCCTCAGCACCGACCTCACTTCCGTGTCTAACCGCCTAATACATCCCAGCCTCGACCACAACTTCCATGTCTAACCGCTCTAATTACCTCCAGGTGCCCTCCTAATCCTTCCTAATTGGCCTTTCCAGCTGTCATCACCCTTTCCTACCCTGGAAAAAATTTCTTCCCTCCGATCCACACCTCTTATTAATAAACCTCCAGGTGTCTTCTAATCCTGCATAATGGACCTTTACTGAGAGTTAGGTACTCTATGGTTATTGCCACTTAATTTTCCCAACTCCCATTGTTAAGCTAAATTGATCTAATAATGGTCGTATTATCTAACTTTCCACCGACCCTCACATCTGTAATTAAATCGTCCTCTATTTGTCAGCAATAGATCTGAATATTATATCTCTAGTAGGCTCTGATTGCTTGACTTAGGAAGTATCCGGATTATAGTTAACAATCATATGCGTCGCTAGTCACTATGATTAAATACCAGTCTATATCTAGATTAAAATCTCCCACCACGCATAGTCGATATATCTGCAGGCCTTGTTAATTTTTCCCATATAGGAGCAGGAATCCTCTTACAAAGTTGGAGGCTATAATACACCCAAACTATTTCTCAGTCCCTCCGTAATCGTTACCATAGAGACATCAATGTACCTGTCATCTGTTTTTATAACATCTATTAAAACACAAACACTGCAATGTATCTCTGCCTAAAGCGAAACCCTCCACCTCGCCTCTGCAACTCTGTCTTGTGAAATAACTTATACCCAGCTATCTCGACTTCCGGATCAAATAACCTTTCCTGGACATATCCAACCAGTTTCTGTTAATGCTATATATGAAAATCAGCTACACTATTATTTCCTCTCAGGAAAATCATATCTTTGTGTAAAATACTCCTACAGTTTGTATAGTAACCTTTCTAGCAACTCCTCTTATTAGGCAACATTTTCCCTTTATCTTTAACTAAAAACAACTCCTCTCATACTTCACTTATCGAATCACTGGAGCTCCCCTGGCCTTCTGAAATCATCCTAGTGTCGCAAGTTTCCCTTACCCCGATCCCAGGTATACTCCCCGGTTTCTCATCTTAAAAAAGCCTGGGGAACGGCAGTGCACCTACCTCCTTTCAAGGGATTCAGACCAGATCTGAACTCCTTCCTCGAAAAGTGGACCCGTCCCGCGGGTAGAGGTGGTTATGGCCGAAAAAGACAGGTCCCAGCTGTCGACAAAGGCCAACCGTTGGCACTTTGCAATGAAAGTGCCAGCCGGGCAATTCAAAGCAATAGCACGGACGTACCACAAGTCGTCCACAAAGGTCTTGGAAGGGACACCACACACCCACAGGAAACCCACCCCTGTTCCTAACGTACCTACCAGCCTTCCTTGAACCAGCCGTAAGCAATTCTAACTTCTACACACTCAACATTCATTTCCCCAGCACTCAGGCAGGACGATGTGGCTTTTTCCCTGATACGCCATGCACTAGAGATGCTATCACAACATAACCTATCCCCTTCCCTGGGTAAATCACGACTTATGCGCAATCCCTTCTCTGTCACAGAACCTGCTTGTCGAGATGATAACCGACTGTCACCAACACCCAAGATTTTACCTTAGGGTGATGATTGTATCGTTCCTACCGTCCTCTAATCGAGGATCGTATCTCTATCTCCTGCTCCTCATCACGCTTTTCAAACGTTCACTTCACTTACGCAAGTACCTGTTCACGATCATCGATCGCCCCCAGAACCGACTTAAGCGCCATGCACACACTTTCACTACACTCCCCTCGGACTACTTCTCCTCCATCTACCACACTCGCTTTGGCCTCCTTCAGATTTCTTCATCCAGAGGAGGGGAATCTTACAATGTTTCTTTTTAACAACCTCGTGAGCTATGTCAAGCCATGAAGGTTTGCGCTGGACACTCCCCAGGCCAAGATGATGTACCATATGCCGATGCTCGTCATCTAAGAGATGGAGGCTCTAGATTTCTGTGTGCATCTATAACACTGGGTAACAAAAACATATGTTTTGAAAACGTCCGGGTTTTCAGCTGAATTAGACTAATTTTTGATGCTCTGAGTCCGAAATATGACCTTGGTTTTGCTCAATCAGGTCAGGTTTTTTTGCTACAGAAATTTAAAAAAAAAACGATTTTCGTAAAAAAAAAAATCTGCGGATCATAGCTGAGAAACCCCTGAGATTTTTCCGTTTTCCTCAAGAAAAAAAAGTCAGCGTATCCAAATTCATCAGTTTTATTTAGTCCATCAAATTGATAAGATACATTATCATAATATTAGTATAAGAATGAGCGTTACGTGACAGAAAAGTTCAGAGTTCACGGAATAAATCGGCGTTTTCTTCGATTCCGCGTGTGTGAGCAGTGCGGGTGTATCTCTATCAGCGACCAGCAGTAGTCCGCCATCATGACTGCGTCCAACCTCCCCTGGTACCTCTCCTCATTTGAGCGATGGTCCTGATGGAACCTTTCTCCCTGCTCGTCGATCATCGCCCAAGGTTTTCAGGAAACTTCTCCATGTGTCTGAGAACAGGAAGTGCCTCTTAATACTCATAAAACACCGAGTTTGGTGTAAGGCCTCTATATGTGCTGACGAGTCTTGGCGTGGTTTGCTGCCTTCGGTGTTCCCAGGAGTTGTTCACCACCTCCAAACCGATTTCCACGCGGCGCACTATAGCGTTGTTCATGGGTTTTGGAACTCTGTGTCCTTTATGAGCGCCGTATTGTGGGCCATCCGAAAATGGCCGGCCTTCAGCGTCTCAAATGGTCAGTCCAGGAAGGCGCGGCCCCAGGTAGTTGAAGCACCTCCCATCTTGTCCAGAGCGCGCAAGTGAACTGTTATTAACCCAAAGCTTCAAAAGTAGCGGGGTTGGTGATAATTATCTTCTCCCGGTCAACAAAGAGGTTCGTTTCTGGATTGTTTTCTCGCCCAGTACTAAACTGCCTCTCGCGGCCGGCCACTCTTTCTACATAGTCTGGGCTCTGCTCGAATGTCCCACATGCATAAAAAAGGACCAGGGTTACTTCGTGAACCCGGGACTGCCTGCAAGTAGAAGTTCACCATCTTCAAGTCGACGCAGATGATCCATTGGTGCTGCTCATATTGGATTTTGTCGAGCACGTACTTCACTGCCCTTCATATTTCTCTTTGAGAGTTGTGGGAGTGCCGCAAAGAGGGATTGAGGCGACACTTGTTCCCGTAGTGGAGGCGCACACACTTCCAAAGAGCGCTTACAGCTAGATGTCAATGAAGAGTCGCCAATCTCTCGGATCGTATTGAGGAGCGCCGAGTTTAACAAGGAAGACCGGCGACATATCGGAAAGTACACGAGAGTTTCCTCGGCAGGAAGTAGCCCATGTAGCCTCATGCCTTCTACGAAAGAAAGTGATACGCGCGCCCTGGGCCAAGTAGATTTTTCTCTTTGAGTCTGGAGGCCAAAACAGCTCTGGGGAAGTTTCGACAAGCTGAGAGCCCGACGAAACAGATCATTAAGCTCACATTGTGAAAAGGGCTGCGGGACTATCTGGCCTTCATACTCTTCTCTGTATATCCTCGCTCGTCGTTACTGGTGGGCCTCGTCGTCGCTGTCGGGAAGCTCTGTGAACGCTGGGTAACAGGAATTCTCGCAGGGAGCCAGTGGACGGGCAGATGGAAGGTCGGCGGTACGGAGGCTGTGCCGATTCTTCCGGTTGAGGCCATTAGTATTGATGGCCGCAGAAAGTAACAATCCATGCATGGTCAAAACGGATCCCTCCAAACCCTCGGAATCACAAACTTCAGTGAAGTTTGCGCGCCCTTCGTCCACCGCCGGAGTATTCCACGCACGTCTTGAACACCGTGTGCGGTGCCCAGGACTTATCTGGTCACCCAGCTTGACTTTAAAGTAAGCCCCGTAGGCGCGCTTTACAAATCCTTATGAGTTCTTCCTGTCCTGGACAGCGTTGTATTGTCCGCAGATGTAGCAGAAAAACGTCCGGATATTCCTGCAGACCGTTCGGAAGCCATCACAATAAACTGAAAGAAAAAAGAAGATGCAGCTGAGTGTCAGACAATGAAATTTTAGAATTTTAGAATCGTAGAAAATTTAGAATGGAGTAATGGTGAGACAGGTATGATTGAGTGGCTATATTTGTTGGGAATTTCCCTTTACGTGTCTGGCATTGTAATTCGATTATATTCTCAAGAAAAATATGATTGAACATCAAAAAAACCCACTGATATTAGCATATGCTAGCTCGTTCAGGTAGGCCTATGGCTGTATCTCAAAAAGTGTTGACATGATAGAGCAAAATCAATGTGATATTCGGGAATCAGAAACACCTTAAATTAGTCTAAATCAACTGAGAAACCCCTGACGATTTTTTGGCTGTTACCCAGTGTAATAGGATCTGGGATTGAAGGAACCTTCCCTAGTAGCTGGGGCGTGGCGTTGGTGATCCCGATCCCTAAACCTCGGGAAGGAACACTCACTTACCGACGAATTTCGCACAATATCCCTAACTTCAATGTGTGTGTAAGTTATTCGAAAAAAATGGTAAAGAGGACTTGCATGTTTTTTTGGAACGGGAAACTTTTTCGCCCGTTCTCAGTGTGGATTCCGGTAGCATCAACCTCTTACTACGGAAAGCGCTTATTTCTTAGAGTCATCCAATATGCGGGGCATTTGCCTCTCGACAAACACCATGTGACCATATTTTTCGACCTTGAAAAGGCTTACGACATGGCTGGGAGACGGACGGTATATTGCAATCTCTGTATGAGTGTAGGCTAAGAGGTCGTTTGCCTGTGTTCAGCCAGAGTTTCCTAGCCAACCGGGTTCTTAGAGTTCAGTTGGCAACATTACTGTCTTCTGAAAAACTCGCTTCCAGGTGGCATCCCCCACAAGGTCAGCGGCTTCTTGAGTGTAGCTCTGTTCGCTAGTGCCAATCAATGGTAATCGTTGATGTACTGCCAGATGGGGATTTGTTAGTACATTAACCGTGGATGATTTTTAGCGCTGAAAGCGGTTACCGCTAACGAGTGACCAACTCGATTTTCGGATTCAGCGGCACAAAATGCTTAGGATAAGACCCCAAAATACTTCCTTCACCTAATGTGAAGCGAATCGCCCTAAGTGACCCTATATATATATATATATATATATTATATATACCTGGTACTATATATATATATATATTATATATATATATATATATATATATATATATATATATATATATAATATATATATATATATATATATATATATATATATATTTATATATATATATATATATATATATATATTTATATTATATATATATATATATATTATATATATATATATATATATATATATATATATATATATATATATATATATATATATATATATATATATATATAGTACCAAGTATATATATATATATATATATAGATATATAATATATATATATATATATATATATAATATATATATATATATAAATATATAAATGTCTATATATAATCATGTACATAATTCATATGTATTATGTGAAGATATGAGGTTATGAGTTAATGTTTCTGACTGAATATGTAAGTATGAATGTCCATTGTTCTAAAGTTTGTATGATATTTGCGACTGTATTTGCGTAATTTATTGATATCCTGTATAGTATACAGGATATCAATAAATTACGTATACAGTGTATACGAAGTTAATGTTTTTGTACTTATACAACGATTTCACCAATGCTAAGGATCATGATTTTTTTTTTTTAAATGTATTTATACATAAAGACTTAAGAGTCATGTAAAAATGTTACCATTAACGGGCCCAGCCATGATAAAAGACTTATGTGTTTTACTTGAGTGCTTATATGTACATATAAGCACTTATTTTTTCCCGGTGGCAATACACTTATCTGAATGGAGAGAGAGAGAGAGAGAGAGGAGAGAGAGGAGAGAGAGAGAGAGAGAGAGAGAGAGAGAGAGAGAGAGAGAGAGAGAGAGAGAGAGAGAGAGAGAGAGAGAGAGAGAGAGAGAGAGAGAGAGAGAGAGAGAGAGAGAGAGAGAGAGAGAGGATGATGGGATGCGTGGTTGAGTGAACGTGTGTGTGTATATGTGTGTGTGTGTGTGTGTATGTATTCATCGAGTTGTATTCATCTAGTTGTATTTTACAGGGCCAGAGCAATGCTCGTGTGGCCCCGTCTCCATATCAACATTTGTATCATTCATCCTTAGTACTTTGTGTTGGCCGGAGAGCAGGTCACAAGCCCCGGCTAACACCCGGTACCCATTCACTGCTGGGTGGACAGGGGCTCGGGTTTTAAGGAAACAACCCATCTGTTTCCGCTCCGCCCGGGGATCGATCCCGGGACTTCTCGGTTTGTGAACCGAGCGTGCTTCCTCTACACCACGGGAGTCCCATGTGTGTGTGTGTGTGTGTGTGTGGTGTGTGTGTGTGTCCACGCGTGCCACCAAGAGAGAAGGCCTGATGAATCACCCGTGACGTCACACCATCTAGTGCTCACCGCTCCGCTCCCCGTACAAGTTTACCTACCTAATATAATGTTTATCAGTATAAAAGATGTACTGTAATCTTCGGAAATGTTTGTTCTATAATATTATCAAATAAAAAACCGTAAAATACACAAAAGAAATGCCATTATGAGACTTTCAAGAAATATGCATTAATTTAAACTCTTCGCCATTTAATATTTTGCTCACAAACATTTACATGAGGAATATCAATAGAAGTGGAATTTATAGCTTCCATTGATATATTTCGTTTAGTGATAAATGAATTAGCAACATGGATAAATTAGCGTTAACTAAATATAAAAAAATCATGAAATCGGGTAATTTCCAACTTAATATATGTTTATCAGTATAAAATATCTACTATTATCTTTCGAAATGTTTGTTCTATAAAATTATCAAATAAAAAACCGTAACACACACTAAAGAAATGCCATTATGAGACTTTCAAGAAATATGCATGAACTTAAACTCTTCGCTATTTAATATTTTGCGGAAAAACTTTTTACATGGAGCATATCAATAGAAGCAGAATTTAATTAGCTCTCCATTGATATATTTTCTTTTCTGATAAATAAATTAGAATCATGCATAAATTAGCGTTAACTAAATAAATAACCTCATCAATCGGGAAAAATTACTCGATTTCATGATGTAATTTTTTTAGTTAACGCTAATGTATGCAAGGTTCTAATTCATTTATCAGAAAAAAGAATATATCAATGGAGAGCTAATAAAATTTTGCTTCTATTGATATTCTCCATGCAAAACGTTTCTCCTCAAAATATTAAATGGCAAGGAGTTTAATGTTAATGTATTTAAGTTCATGCATATTTCTTGCAAGTCTCATAACGGCATTTCTTTAGTGTGTTTTACGGTGTTTTATTTGATAATATGATAGAACAAACATTTTGAAAGATAACCGTATATATTTTATATTGATAAAATATATATTTAGGTAGGACATTACCAGATTCATGATTTTTTGTATTTAGTTAACGCTAATCTATGCATGCTGATAATTCATTTATCACTAAACGAAATATATCAATGTAAAGCTAATTAAATTCCGCTTCTATTGATATTCACCATGTAAAATGTTTGCGTGCAAAATATTAAATGGCGAAGAGTTTAAGTTAATGCATATTTCTTGAAAGTCTCATAATGGCATATCTTTTGTGTGTTTACAAATTTTTTATTTGAAAATATTATAGAACAAACGTTCCAAAGATAACTGTATATCTTTTATACTGATAAAACATTATATTAGGTAGGTAAACTTGTACTGGGAGCGGAGCGGTGAGCACTAGATGGTGTGACGTCCGGGCTATTCATCAGGCCTTCTCTCTCGGTGGCCACGGTCCACGGCCCCGCTAACCAGACATAACTCCAAAACTTAAGGCGTCGTTTCGGCAAAAAGTGTTTCTTTAACTTCAAAGCAATAACACTCATTTAGTTTTCATAATAAATCGATTCTGTAAAAAGTATCGTATAAGTAAAATCACAAAACATTACTCTAAAATCATTAAGACAGAATTCTTGTTTGGAAAAAGTAAGAGATCTGGAGTCCATTTTATCTATTAACTTACAAAATTTTAGCATTTGCAAAAACTTACTTATAAGTTAAAACGTCAGATATAAAACGTTTATGTTAAATCATAGACCACTGTAAAATCATAGACCGCCTGTTTTCAACTTCACTGTTCACTCGGTAACAGGAAGGATATCGACGCGAATTTTCGTAGGTTTTCAGTTCATAATAGAAAGGATTCAATTTCAAACAAAAACAAACATAATTTATTTGTCAAGTGCAATCTCTCTCTCTCTATATAAATATATATATATACATTTTTTTTTTCTTCCTTTTTTTTTCCAACACAAGGAACTGGCCAAGGGCACAACAAAAATGGGTAACACAAATCCCGCTTAGTTGCCAGTCCCTATAAAGAAGACAGTAAGAGAATAAAATAAAAAAGGGGTGAGCCAATTTAGTTCGGGAGGTGTCTTGTTACTCTTCTTTTGAAAAGATTTAAGTCATAAAAAAGTGGAAAACTTGAAACAGGAAGAGAGTTTCCAGAGTTTACCAGTGAAAGGGATGAAAGAGTAAAGATACTGATTAACTCTTGCATTAGGAAGATGGACAGAATAGGATGAGAATGAGTAGAAAGTCTTGTGCAGCGAGGCCGCGGGAGGGGGGAGGCATGCAGTTAGCAAGTTTAGAAGAGCAAGGAGCATGAAAATAACGGTAGAAGAGAGCAAGAGAAGCAACATTGCGGCGGTTGATTTAAAGATTGAAGATAGTCCAGTCAGAGGAGAGGAGTTGATGTGACGAAAAGCTTTTGACTCAACCCTGTTTAGGAGAGCTGTATGAGTGGATCCAACCCAAACTGTGAGACATACTCCATACTGGGGGGATAAGGCCCCTGTAGAGAGCAAGCAATTGGGAGGGAGAAAAAAAAGGACGCAGACGCCACAGGACACCTAACTTCTTAGAAGCTGTTTTAGCATGAGATGAGATGTGAGATATCCAGTTCAGATTTTTAGTAAAGGTTAGTCCTAGAATGTTCTTTGTAGAAAAAGGAGACAGTTGACTGTCTTTGAAGATGAGGGGATATTTTATCTGCTAGGTTTTGTCAGTAATAGGTGAAGAAATTGGGTTTTTGAGTCATTGAACAAAACAAGGTTTGCTTTGCCCCAATCAGAAATTATAGAAGATCGAAGTTAGGTGCTCGGTTGCATCTCTCCATGAATCACTTAGTTTCCTGTTGAGTTGGACGTCTAATAAACGACGTTGAAAAATTGCAGGGTAGAATCATCAGCGTAGGAGGGGATGGGGCTTTGAGTTAGACTTAGAATCATTAATGAATAATAGAAAGAGAGGGGGTGATAGGACAGAACCCTGGGAACACCACTATTGATGGGTTTAGGAGAAGAACAATGTCCGTCTACAGTAGCTGCAATAGCCCGGGTTTGAAACTTAAGATGAAGCTACAGAGAGAAGGATAGAACCGAATGAGGGTAGTTTGGAATTAAAGATTTGTGCCAGACTCTATCAAAAGCTTTTGATATGTCCCGGGCAACAGCAAAGTATCACCGAAACCCCCAAGGGAGGATGACCAAGATTCAGTTAGGAAAGCTAGAAGATTTGCCAGTAGATCGCCCTTTACGGAAAACGTACTGACGATCAGATAGAAGATTGTGAGCAGATAGATGCTTAAGAATCTTCTTATTAAGTATATTATTATATGTTATATATATATATTTTATATATATATATATATATATTATATATATATATTATTATTATATATTTATATATATTATATATATATATATATATAATATTATATATATATATATAATATATATATATAATATATATATATATATAATATATATATAATTATATATATATATATATATA
>JACEEZ010001115.1:0-5000 GCA_016584305.1 Chionoecetes opilio | reverse complement strand
GACCATTCGAAGCCAAAAACCCCACAAAATGTGCATCTGTTGGGATGTACCTAGTGTTAATACATTTAACTTTTTTGTTAATAACAGCTCATTAAAATCCTCCACAGTCACACATGTCTGATGCCAGTGGGTGCTAGGTGGGCTACTAACTAACTAATACTATCCTAAACTATTTTGATCTCTCAAAAGGTGACTCAGATCCACAGTTGAGTACGGCAATACGCGCAAGGTTTGTGCTTCGTTACGGTTAGTATGTTAAGTATTGGTTACCTCTGATATATAGGAGTAAAAAATCAATAATTATTCTTTTCAGATTTGATATGGATGACATTCAACAGCCCACCCTGGCAGGCATAGACTTGCCCAGTACTTATGTGGCGACACGGCCAGATACACAGTCACCGAGTCCTGCACTAACACGGCAAACGACGACTATCTTTGGTCTGGGTAGTGGCATCACTGAGAAGGATTCCGTAATAACTGGTGCACGACTTCCATCATGTCTCCAAGTTCTACGCTGCATGATGTGGTACATAGAAGAGGGATCCAAAGAAAATCGAACCAAATGGGACTCGGCTAAACTAGTCTTCTAGCAGATTGCCACATTTTATGAGAAAGCAAATATGCCCATGATTTCAAATATGAAATCATGTGAAAAGATAATCAAACTTATGGATGACAATGCCAAGATCATGACCATACCTATCAAACGACGTACAACGCCAGCTACCATTGAGAAAATACAGCAAATGAACACCATGTTAGCTCAAACATTTGCAATATAGCCTGCTAATGCTGACAAGTTAATACGAAATCCAGAGGACGTCCTCTTCCTGCAGTCAATGAAGGGTGACCGTTCAGCAACATTTTGCACTCATGACAAGGTGTTGGCTGATAAAGTTCGATGCAAACAGACACGTTCACAACTAGAACTAGATCGTATAGACAGGAAGAAACAAAAGATGGCATCATCTGCATGCATCAGATCCAGTATACTTGCTGAAGAAAGCAGTGATGATTCCAGCATGAATGACAGTGACAGTGCAACACAGCTTCATCAGTCACTCATAGTCATCACCGCAAGTTTCTACGGGAACGTCAGCTTCTCCCCATTTTCATTATATGCTACGGTAATATCAGACCACAAGCCTGGCAAACTTCGTCCTCTAATACCCCAATCCGACGCCGACGTACAGTCTCCACCTAATCGCCGAACACACAGCCTCGGATCCTCCCCCCTCCATTTTTTCTATTTTCCAATAATTATCTTTCATATTCTCAAATCTGTACATGCATTCCTCCTCCTCCCCTGGATGTTGTTATCCCCGGGGGCCATCTCTCCCTCCTCCTCTCATCTCTCCTCTCTCCTCTCTCTCTCTCCTCTCTCTCTCCTCTTCTCCTCTCCTTCTCTCTCACCCCTTTTCTCTCTCTCTCTCCCCCTCTCTCCTCCCCTCCTCCTCTCTCTCCTCCCCTCCTCTCCTCTTCTTCCTCTCCTCTCTCTCCTCTCTCTCTCTCTCTCTCTCTCTCTCTCTCTCTCTCTCTCTCCTCCTCTCTCTCTCTCTCTCTCTCTCTCTCTCTCTCTCTCTCTCTGTCACGTCACCTTTTTCTTCCCTCCCATTCCTCTTAAATTTCAACCCTTTCCCCCTTTTCTCCTTCCTCTACTCTTTTGTCTCCCCCCCTTTCTTCCTCCCTCTCTCCCTTCCCATACCTGCTTCTTACAACACCTGTTCCTCCTACCTGGGGGTCCTTCTGCCCTCCCCCCCTCCGTTCCCTCCCTTCATCTTTTCCCTTTCTTTCTCCCTCCCTCCATCCATCCTTCCTTCCGTCCCTCCTTCCGTCCCTCACCCCTTTCCCCTCCTCCCTATCTCTCTCCTCTGTTAGAGCTGTTAAACTGTCATTAGTGTAATTGCGAGACTTAAAACTATAATTACTATTCTTTAAACAACCTACTGCTAAAAAAGGCAATACTACCACCACTACTGCTACTACTATTACTATGCTATGCATGTTTGGCATAGCAGTAGTAAACTAGTCATATTTGAATCGATCGTATATTCTAGAGCGAGAGGGGAGAAAAGAGAGAGAGAGAGAGAGAGAGAGAGAGAGAGAGAGGGAGAGAGAGAGAGGAGAGAGAGAGAGAGAGAGTGAGAGAGAGAAAAGGAGGAAGAGAGAGAAGAGAGAGAGAAAAGAGAGAGAGAGAGGAGAGAGAGGAGAGGAGGGGAAGAGAGGAGAGAGAGAGAGAGAGAGTATAAAATTTTTGTAGTATAAAATTAAGTGAAACAAACCTATTGATTAAAGAAAGTATATTAATCATTTTAATAAGAAGTTCGTGTGTGCGTGTGTGTGTGTGGGGTGTGTGTGTGTGTGTGTTACTGACTGAAGTGCGGGTGAAGGCTAGTGACTGCACATTTCCACTACATGCTTTATATATGGGTCCTGGCCCTGATATCTCCACTTTGCTTATAGGATGTAAATGGGTCAGAAAGCCTTGCTTGAGGCACAAGAAGATAAAGTTTTTAGCACCCCGAGACGTCACCTTATTAAAATGTCTTTAGTGGGGTTTGGGTTTTTGCAGGAGTTAAAAACCCCTAATTACCAGATTAGCCTCTCTCCTCTCTCTCTCTCTCTCTCTCTCTCTCTCTCTCTCTCTCTCTCCTTCTCTCTCTCTCTCTCTCCTCTCCTCTCTCTCTCTCTCTGACACTATCACACAATGAGGAAAAATACACATAATAATGTAAAATTAAATACTTTAATTATAGATATTTCCCAAAAAATATTATTGGGGACATTTACACATCTACGCGCGCGCGCACAAAACACACACACACACCACCCCACACACACACACACACACAGACACACACACACGCACCCCACGCACGCACGCACGCACGCACGCACGCACGCACGCACGCACGCACGCACGCACGCACGCACGCACGCACGCACGCACGGCAAAGCACACACACACACACACACACACACACACAGGTTGAAGGGCTCAATGGGAAAGGGGGAAGGGAGGGAAAGAGGGAGGGAGGGAAGGAGCTGTTAAATTGTCATTAGCTGTTGGTGCGGGATTTAAAACTATAATTACTCATCAGGGAGCTATAAAAATCGGAAAGGGTTTTAAAAAGGTGTGGCTACTTAGGGGGTGGAGCGGGTCTCTAAGGGAGACTGAGCGAACATTTGTAACAAGGTTAAAGATTTAAAATTGATGGGATTGCTACCCCAATCTCGCGAATTTTCGTGACGTACCAATCGCAAGAAGCCGGGTGCTATTTTGATCCATACACACCCAATCCTACAGCCTTCAATCAGCATCGAGTTTCTCGACATACTCAAGACACACAACGCCAAGGTGAATCGCTTCGTTTTGAGTCGATCCCCTTCACCAATCTACCCGTGACCGTAAAATAAAGTATATCATCGACCAGGTTATAACAATAATCCACCCCCCCCTTTGGGCCCCCCCGAACCTGTATGTGGACCCTCGAAGCTGCACAAAGAACACTTTTTTACCTCTAAAGGGGGAACAAAATCAAAAAATAGACGGCGTCGCGGGGCTCTCCTTGGGAGTTTGTGGCCAAAACTTCTTCAGGGGGCCTTGCAAAAAGGAAAAAAGAAGTTTTTAAAGAAAATAAAAAAAACCCCGACATATTTTCCCGTACTCGTGACATTTTTATAAAAACAAAAAAGTCACTGGGAAACAGAACAGCTGAAACTTGCCACAAAATACTTCAGGTCTCCCCTTCACCATAGAAAGCACTCAACAAATCAAAAGCCGTTCTTGGCGTCCTTGTAAGCAGACAAATCATATTCTCAAAACTTCGTAAGCCAAAGAAAACCCACACTGCCCCACGAGAAAAACGAATGCCCGAAAAGATTAAAAGGCTCCACAATCGGTGCTTATATCAGAAGAGTTCCACCTGCAACATGGGAATTATGCAAAAGAAATCGGGGATCCACTCAAGTCCCATCAAAAACGGGTTCAGCGGAGAGGGGCTCAAACCCTCAGACTAAAAAAATCTGGAGAAAATGGTACAACCCCAACGCCACCAAAAAAAAGTCAGGACATAACTATTTTTTACCGGGGTTTCCTCCACCCCTCACCAGGAAAAAGAAAAAAAAAATATCACAAATCGGGAACGGTAATGTAAAGCAGACCCAGAGAGGAGAATAATCTACAATTTTTTTTTACAAAAAAAAGAACACCGCAACCTCCTTCTCCCCTAACGCCCCAGGGCCAGACGAAGGGGACAAAAAAAAAGTCCATGTCGAAAGGTCCTTTCAAAAAAGGAAACTTTAAAATCCCCCCTCATCTAATCCTCCCACATCGGGATGACGACAACGAAGCTTTCCAGATGTCTTACTTTTCCACCTCTCCCGGGCCCCAAAAAAGTCCCTATTTGAAAAAAAATGGCATCATCATCACAAGAAAATTTGTAAAAAAGAAAATACAGAATTTGCGACATGTGTGAATGTGGGGACTTCCAATTCTAGAAGCATATACATAAAAGAGATCAATCCCAATTAACGTACGGCAAACGACCTACAAACTCTACAAACATGAAAAAACAAAAGGTAAAAACAGACTCCAGAGGAAAAAAAAAAGGGAGTCAACAAAAAATAAGGTTGCCCACTACGGGCAAAACTCTACGGGAAACGAACTATCTATCTCAATCAGCGGGCCGCCCACTAGGGTGGCAGCAGCAGGGGCTTCATCAAAAATACGTTACCCACAACTCAATCAAACTCACCTTTACAAATGAGGAAAAAATTTCCCATGCGCGAAGAAGGTTCTTGACCCGAAACGGGTCGCAAAAAAAGACAGCTACGCAAAGTCATAAAATCTTCAAAAAAGAAATAAGACACTTTAAAAAACAAAGAGAAAATACCCTTTTAAAAAGATAAAAAACGCGAATAGCTATCACTTTTAACGATTTATATAAAATAATAATATATATTATATAATATATTTAAAAAATTTTATATTTTAT
>JACEEZ010001114.1:27500-40000 GCA_016584305.1 Chionoecetes opilio | reverse complement strand
TGGGTCCCTTCCGCCCAGAGCTCAGCCTTAAGCCTGGGCTGCCCCGTCCCATTCTCCGCCCTGTAATCACCGCCCAAAACCCAACATCAAACGCCTTTAAAAATTAGCGTTTTTTGGGCTTTTGAAGGATTGGGGCAGTTGGCAAGGGGCCCGTCCGTTTCCCTGGGGCGGGGCCCGGGGAACCCTGATTTTTCGGCCATGATACCGGCGCTTTTTCTAAGGCCACGAGGAATCGAACGGGTTGAGAACTGGAGTCGCTGCCGCGTCCCGCCTTCACCTCCTTGTTCTCCCTCCGCCGCCGCCGTCTACAGGACCCCCCCGCTCCCCCCTCCTTTACTAAACTGGAGGGCAAAGAACCCGTTGAGGCTGTCGGGGGCAAGAGGGAAAAGCAGAAACCCGCAAGGAAGCTTTTTTTGGATTCCCAAAAGGGGACGGACGTGGTTTGGAAAAAGTGAACCAAAAACAGCGGGAAAAAGGGTGGGGGAGCCCGGGGGGCCCCCGAGAACAATATTTGTCCCTTCACGGGAAACCATTCAGGCCACGAGGGGGAGTGCTCGGGGCCCCAGCGGGCTGCATATCATTCCCCCGCCCCCCCGCCTTTCATTAGTTTCAACCCCCTTTCTGCACTCACACGCCCCCCGGGGGATTTAAAAATTTCATTTTCATTAGGGTTCAGAAGGCGGGCCGGGGGGACGACGGCGGCAAACCGCAGTGATAAAAGGGGCCCCTTTGGCAAGCTTTAAAAGGGATCCCTCCCTTTAATTTTGTGGGACTGTCGGCGGAGGGAGGCCGGGGAAAACCGGGCCTGCGATCTTTTTTAAAAATGGTGGCGGTCACATGGGCGGCCTGACAAGGCAGCTTCTATGGCGGCGACGACCTTAGCGACGCTCATAATAGGGGGCGGATTACTCGGCATTATCCTAGATATCAACACCAGCCGGACTTGGGGGCCCCCATCTGGAGGCGGGATAAGGGCCGGGGCCCCCCTGCTCTAAAACTCATCCCCAGGGAAGGGGAAAAGCGCCCGCTGCCCCTTTCGCCGACAGGGGGCCCCAAGGCCCTCCCTTGCCCCCGCAGGAGAAAGGGTACTGCTTGATACGGGCAATTGGTCGGCAGCCCTCCATCCAAGCTTTATGAGGCAAACACTGGTATAGGTGCAGTGCGGGCTCTCCTCTCTGTGCTGCTTGCCACCACCTCCATCACTATCATCACCATCATCATCACCACCAACCATCCCCAAAAAAACCCCAAACCCCAAATCCACTGCTCCTTTTCTGGAAACCCAACGGAAAACCCCAGAAGCTTCACCACCACAGTAAATTTCCCCAAATCCCCAATCAAAGGCCACCCCCCAAAAACCTTCACCATCGCCACCACACGATCCTCGCCACTGCCACACACACACACAGACAAAGAACCCCCACCAAGGAAAAAACCCCGCCATTATTGGGGACCTCTTTTAAAGCCTCATAGTTTTCGGGCCTTTTAGGGGAACCCATGGTACCTTAATGAGGCCACACTGCTTCCTTCCCTCCCCCACCTCGCCTTATCACCTGTCCCATCAAAGTTACAGCAGAAAAAGACACAAAACATCACGCAACAACGATAATAATGAAGGTAAAAATATACCAGACGGGGAAAATTTAAAATTCATATAAATATAAAAGGTTTTTCCCCTCAAATATTTGAAAAATAAAAAATCATGGATATATGACTATTTTTCTACGCGGATGTATTATTTCATTTTTAGCCATCAAAATAATGGGAAAAAAGTGGGAAAGAGTTATCAGAGTAAATATTAAAAAATAAGTTTATGTAATTACTGATCAATGATATATGTTTTCATATTGTTGAAATTCGAGCTAGGGAGGCAGGGAGGCAGGGGAAGAGGGAGAGAAGGAGGGAGGGAGGGAGAGAAGGAGGGAGGGAGAGAAGGAGGGAGGGGGGGAGAGAAGGAGGGGGGGGAGGGAAAAAGGGGGGGAAAGGGGGGAAAGGGAAGAAAAGGGGGGAAAAGGAGAGGAGGGGAGGAGAGAAAGAGAGACCGAGAGAGAGAGAGGAGGGAATATGGAGGAGAGAGAGAGAGAGGAGAGGACAGAGAAAAGGAGGAGAAAAAAGAAAAAAAAGAGAGAAAAAGGGGAGAGGGAGATTGTGAAAGGAAGGAGGGAGAGGAATTTGAATACCCGGGGGACAATACGAGTGTGAGAGGGAGGAACAAAAATGAGTGGAGGGGAAGGGGAAAAGGGAGAAAGAAAAGGAGAAAAGAGAGAGAGATGATGAGAGAGGAGAGAGATGAGAGAGGAAGAGGAGGGGAGAGAGAGAGGAAAAGAGAAAAAGAAGAGGGGAGAGAGAGAGAAAAGGGTTTGAGAAGAAAATTTTGGGGCCGAGGGGGAGGACAAAGGAGAGAAGAGAAGAGAGAGGGGGGCAGGTCCCCTTTAAATCAGTCCCTTTAAAAAATCCCCCACCCGCTTTTTCACTCCCCTTGAAAATGAAAATCACCCCCAACACAAAAACCCCAAACCCCAAAACACACACCCCCACAAAACACACCACACAACACACACCACACACAAAAACCCCAACCCACACACACACACAACAAAATTCCCAACACACACCCCACCACAAACACAACACACACCACACAACAACCCACCCCACGTGGAAAAAACCAACAAACATTTCCTTTAAAATGCCTAAAAGACCCGCTCGGGCTTTTGTTTTGATACACTTACAGAAGGCAGAACACAAACCAGCCTCTACCCCCCCCCCCTCCCCCAAAAATAAACCACAATGCCCCCCCCCCCCCCACCAAAATGCCTCCCCCCTTTAAATTCACCCAAAACCCAAATGTTTTTTTTTTTTTTTATTTTTCATTTTCCACTCATTTTTCACCCCTTTTATTTTTTTTTTAAAGGGAAAACGGGGAAGAGCGTTTTTTTTTTCTGTGAGTTTTCTTTTTAAAAGGTCCGAAAATCCTAAAAGGTGAAAGAAAAAACCGCAAATTCCCCGCCCCTTTCCCCTGTGTTCTTTCCCCCTAAGGGCCCCTGGGGGGTGTTTTTTCCCCCCCCCAAGGGCCCCGGTGGTTTTTCCCCCCAAAAAGGGCCCGTGTTTTTCCTTTCCCCCCCAGGGCCCGGTTTTTCTTTTCCCCCCCCCCCGGGATTGGGGGTTCTTCCCCCCCAAGGGCCGTGTTTTTTCCCCCCCAAGGGCCGTGTGTTTTTCCCCCCCAAGGGCCGGGGGTTCTCCCCCCCAAAAGGGCCGTGGGTTTTTCCCCCCCAAAAAGGGCCGTGTGTTTTTCCCCCCCAAAAGGGGCCGGGGTTTCCCCCCCAAAGGGGCCGGTGTTCTTCCCCCAAGGGCCGTGTGTTCTTCCCCCAAGGGCCGTGTGTTCTTCCCCCAAGGGCCGTGTTCCTAGTGTTCGTGCGTTCGTCTCTCTGGCCCCCGTGACGCCGCTTCACAATAACGAGGTTTCCGTTACTATCGGTCAAAAGCATAATTGAGAGATTAAGCTGAAATTCAACCCCACCCCACCCCATGCAGCCCCCAATTTTAACCCCCCACTTCCCCCCCTCGACTCGTACCCCAACCCTGGGTTCCCCCTGAATAAGAACGTGGCAAAGTTTTTGTGTGTGTGGGGGGGGGGGGGGTGGGGGAGCTAATTTTAGAGAGATAAAAAAATAAACAGCGATGAAGGTATAGTATAATCTGCGTCGAAGGAGCTATAGAGGAAGTTAAAAGGGGAAGAGACTCGAAATAGGAAGGTTAAGTCAAAGGGGTTTAAAGTAAGGGGTTCGGGGCGATTTTTGGGGGGTTAATTTGGTGGGTCAAACCAAAAGGGGGGGGAAAGGGGGGGGGGAGGGGGGGGGGGGGAAAGGAGGGGTCTGGAGGAGGGTAGGGGGGGGAGGGTGGGGGGGGAAACAATGGGAGGGGAAAAAAGGAAAAGAAGGGGAAAAAAAAAGGGTGAGGGGAGAGAGAGACGAGAGAGGAAGGAAGGAAAAAGGAAAAGAGGGGAGAAGAGGAGAGAGGGGAGGGGGGAGAGAAGAGAGAGAGAGAGAAAAGAGAGAAGAGAGAGAGAGAGAGGGGAAAAGAGAGAGGGGGAGAGAGGTTTCTACAGAGTGGGTCCCCGGGTCTCTCTTATCTGGCAATACTGCTCTCCCTCTCCCTCCTCCCTTTTCCGTAACATTTCCTTGTCCTTTCCTTCACACTCACTCCTCCTCCTCCTCCTCCTCCTCCTCCCCAACCTCCCCCCTCCTCCCCCCCTCCCCTTCCTTACCCCTTACACCTCTTTTCCCCTTTTCCCCAAAAAACCCTTAAACCTTCCCCCCTCCCCCTCCTCCTCCCCTCCCTTCCTTTTCCCCTTTCCCCCTCTTTATTTTCCCATACCCCTTTAAAAAATTTCCCCTCCTCCCCCCTCTCCTCATCCCCCTCCTCCTTTCCCCTCCTCCCTTTTCCGCCCGTGTTGATCTTTAAAAAATAATAAATAACCCTTTAGAAGGGTTTACTTTTTTTGCTTTCAGTTTTTTTTTGTTTTTCTTTTTTTTCGTCGGTCGCCTCAAATTGAATTAAGTTTTACTCTCAGTGATTTGTTTCATTACGCTAATTCTCTAAAGGTGCGTTAATCACTCAGCAATGCACTTATGTGTTTAGGATTTATGTGTGTTTTATATTGGCTTTTGAAAAAAATTTTTGGGAATTTAGTATGGTAGTAGACGTAGTAGTAGTAGTCGTAGTAGTTGTAAAAGTTAAAGCTATAGTGTTGATTTTAATGCCCATGATGTTGGAAAAAAATGACGATTTAAAGAGAAATGATAAAAAATGAAAAAATTTTAAAAAGCAATAATAATAATAGTTTAAAGATGATTTTGGTTTAAAATTGTTTTTAAAAATCATTATGTTATTTTAAACTTTATTATTTTTCATTGCCTTTGGTTTTATATTATTTCCCAAAAGGGAGTTTAAATACGTTAAAGTATTATAAAAAGATAACCCAAAAAAAATTTTGAAAAATTTAATTTTAAATCTTATGTTAAAACAAACAGTTTAAAAAAAGGTCCTGAATTATAGAGGGGAAAAAAACACACACCCCACACAAAACCACAAACACAAAAAAAACACACACACCCAAAACCACAACCCCCCACCCAACCCCACACACAATGGGGTACTCCGTAGTGAGGGGAAGGCCCTGCTTCCCCGGGTTTACCAAAACCCCGAAGCCCGGGTTCGATCCCCCGGGGGGAGCGGAAACAGATGGGTTTTTCCCTTAAAAACCCCAAAACCCCCGTCCACCCCGCAGTGAATGGGTAACCCGGGGGTTAAACCCGGGGGTTTTTTGATGCCGCGGGGTGGTGGGTTCGGCCCAAAAAAAAAAAAAACTAAAAGGGGAATGATAAAAAAAGTTGATAGGAGACGGGGCCATTTTCAGCGTTTTCAGGGGCCCCGTAAAAAAACAAAATGATTGGGAAAACAAAATAGATGAAATAAAAACACACCCCACACACACCCCACACACAAAACACACACCACACACACACACCCACAAAACACAACCCCCGCATTTCACGAAAGGTTTTAAGTGGATAGATCCCTGAAACCCGCCTTAAAGGGGGTTTGCCGGTTTTTATTCCCCTCGCCGCTTTCGGGGATTTTTCAATGACAAATTCAGGCGGTTACTTTTCCCCCCTTTAACCCGGGTTTAATTTGGGGGGGGGGGGGGTTCCAAAATTTAACTAAAGACCGGGAATAATGAGCTCCAAAGTTCGCAAAGGGAGGGTGAAAATGGGGGATCACGAGGCCCCGCTCACGGACAAAGGGCTCATGGGTAAGACACGCAAAAAAAAATATATATACAAAACCCCAAAGAACCCCTTAACCCCGAAATTATTTAAAAAAAAATAAAAGCAGGGAATCCCCTCTAAATTTATTCCCCGAGAAAGGGAAACGTTCCCGTCCCATGAAAAAAATGGCGCCCCTTTAAAAAACCCCCAGGGGAGACCCAAAGGGGGGGGGGAGAGGGTCCCGCCCCCCCCCCATGCCCTAAAAAAACCCCCCTGCGTGTTGTGTGTGCCCCACCGGGTTTCTCCGTGAAACCCCGAGTGGCTTCGTTTAGAGAGAGAAGGGGGAGAGAAAAGAGGGGAAAAAAGAAAAAGGGGGAGGGGAAAGAGGAAGAGAGAGGGGAGAGGGAAAAAGGAGAAGGGGGGGAAAAGGGGAGAGAGAGAGAGAAATTTTTCCCCAAAAACACAGACCCGGGGGAAATGGGGGGCAAAGGGAAAAAAAAGGGGGGAAGGGGGGAATTTATAAAGGGGTAGATAGAAGAAAGGTTAAAAAGCATATTGGTTAGAATTTCCTAGTGTGTGTTGTGTGTGGGGGTGTGTGTGTGGGGTTTTGTGTGTTGGTGTTTTGTGTTGTGGGGTTTTGTGTTTTGGGGATGTGTGTGTGTGTGGGGTGTTGTGGATTTAAGAGAGGGATCATTGGGCCCAAAAAAGCCCGAAATTAAAAACCCCAGAGAGAGATATTTCAACCCCCTATTCCCCCCAAAAAAATTTTTTTCCCCTTTCCCCCCCCCCCTAAAAAACCCCGTCACCCTTTACCCCCCCAAAAAATACCCCCTCCAGTTCCCTTATAAAAAAATACAATCCCCGCCAAAAAACTCCCCAAAAAAAATAGAAATAAAAAACCCCAAAAAAAATAAGGGGAAAATAAAGGTTGGGGAAAAAAAATTCAAGTTGGCCTTTAAAAAGGGGTCCCCAAAGGGTTAATAAAGGGGAAAAAATAAATCGAAAGAAAAAATACTAACCCAAAAAAATTTTAAAAAAACCAAACACACCCCAAGGGAAAAAAAAAAAATATATCGAGAAAAATTAAAAAAAAAAATGAAAAATAAAAACCTTTTCCTAAAAAAAAAATTTCCCCGGGAGAATTTGAAACAACGTTCCCTCTTTTAAATTGTTTATGGGAAAACGGCCCTTGGGTAATTAAAAAAAACTCCCTTTACCCCCTCCCCCTTTGGGGTTTACGCACCCGGGGTTTTCCCTTTCCCCCCGGGGTCAAAATGAAATTTAAACCCAAAACCCCTATTTCCCAAATGACCCCAAAGGGAAATACTGCCCCCTTTTTTCTCTTTTTTTTGCGGGCTCGTTTTCTCTCTCTCCCCTCTCTCTCTTCTCTCTCCTCCTCTTCTCTCTCCCTCTCTCTCTCTCTTCTTTTCTCTCTCCCTTCCTCTCTCTCTCGGTTTTTTTCCCCCGCAGCCACAAATTTTAAAATCAGTGAAACTGTTAAAATTCTTGCCCCCCGATTTTTTTTTTCTTTTCGGTGTTGAATTTATGGAAATAATGTGTTTTTGAATTTTTCTGCAGTTTTTTTTTATCCCAGAATGGTTTTGGGTTTTTTTAAAAAGGTTTATTGATGGGGAGAGGAGAGAGAGGGAAGAGAGGAAGAGGGGAGAGGAGAGAGAAAAGAGAGAGAGAACCGAGAAAAGAAAAGAAGAGAGGGGGAAGGGGAAAAGGGAGAGAAAAAGGGAGAGGAGAGAGAGAGAGAGAAGAGAGAGGAGAAAAGTGAGAGGGGGAAAAAAGAAGAGAGTGAAAGAGAGAGAGAGAGAGGGGAGGGGAGAGAGAAAAAAGAAGAGGAGAAAAAAGAGGGTAAGAGAGATGAAAGGGAAGGAAGAGGGAGAAGAGAGAAGGAGGGGAGAGAGAAAAGGGGAGAGAGAGAGAGGAGAGAGGAAGAGAGAGAGAGAGATTGGAGGGAGAGAGAAGGGGGAGAGAGAGAGAGAGAGGGAGGGAAAAGAGAGAAATAAGAGAAAATATACATTTTCATTTATTTGCTACATAAATCAAAATTTTCCTCACCATAACACCATAAAACCCCACCAAAAATCCCCAAAATAACCTCCCCAAACCTCCCTTTCCAAACCCCCTAGCCCCACCCATTCCCATTCCCTTTTAAACCCCTTCCATAAATTTTTTAAAACCCCCTTTTAAATTTTCCCCTTCCCCTTTTAACTTCTTTTCCCTTTTTTTTAGTCTTTTTCCCCCTTTTTGGGACGGGACCCGCCCCCCCTTTCCCCTTTTTCCTCTCTTGGGATCCCTAGGCCTTTCCGAGGCCCCATCCCCTTTGAGCCTCCCCCCCCAAAGGGCCTTTTCTCCCCCTTTTTCCCCTCTTCCTGCGTCCCGTCTTCCCTCCCCTCATCACCTCCCACGGCCTTAATTGTATCACAGTTTCATCTACTCACACACTATTGAAAATTTTTTGCGGGGGAAAAAATCCTCGTAATTTTTGTTATGCGAAGGGGTTTACTGAGAGAGAGAGAAGAGAAAAGAAAAAGGGGAGGAAAAAAAAAGAAAAGGGGGAGAGAGAGAGAGGAGGAGGGGACGAGAGAAAAAGAGAAAGGGGAGAGAAGGAGCAGAGAGAGAGGGGGGTGAGAAGGAGAGAGAGGAGGGAAAAAGGAAGGGGAGAGGAGGGGAGAGGGAGAGGAGAAGAGAGGGAGAGAGAGAGAGAGAGAAGGAGAGAGAAGAGAGAGAGAGAGAGAGGGAAGAGGAGGTTAAAATGGCGAAAAAATATGATTTCTGAAGAGAATGATAAGGTGAGGATTATAAAAAGAGAGAGAGAGAGAGAGAGAGAGAGAGAGAGAGAGAGGAGAAGAAGAGAGAGAAGAGAGAGGAGAGAGAGAGAGAGAGAGAGAGAGAGAGAGAGGAGAGAGAGAGGGGAGAGAGAGAGAGAGAGAGGAGAGAGAGAGAGAGAGAGAAAATTGATTTGCGTGAAGTTAAGGACAGAACAACATGGAGCCAAGTAAAAGTGGAAGAGGAAACAGGAAATAAAGATAAGACAGAAAGAGGAAGAGAAGTAAAGGAGTGGGTGAAGAGGTGAAACTTTTCTTTGCAGACCAGGATGCAAAAGTTAATGCAAAAAGTGATGATGAAAGGAAGACTGATAGAAAGGAAGAGACAGTTAGATAGGAGGCAAAAAGTAGAGCGGACGTATAGTATTAGATGATAGTGATACAAGAACACCAAAGAGGACGATGATAATGATGATAATGATAATGGAGAAGGAGAGAGAGAGAGAGATAAAGGAGAAAGAATTGAGAAGTTGTAGATAAATAATATGAAAAAAGTGAAGTAGAGGAAATAAAAAAGTATTCGAAAAAAAGATATGATGGAGAAGAAATTGAGAAAAAAATAGACGAAGAAAATAGAAAATAATGAGGAGCAAAAAAAATAAAAAGTGTTAAAGTGTTAGAAAAAATTGATAGGATTGGAATATACAAAAAACACTGCTGATAAATGTAAGAGTAATGAAGCCGAGGAAAATAGAAAATAATGAGAAGCAAAAAGACGTCATTAAAAAAAAGATGGAATTGGAATAAAAAAAAATCCTCTGTGATAAATTAAAAGGGTGATTGTGAATAATGATAAAATAAATAAATAATAGTAATAAAAAGTAGTAAACAAATAATATGAAAAAAAGTGGAGTAGATCGAGGAAAAAATAAGTGCTAGAAAAAAATATAGGATTGGAATACAAATAAAAGCATTGGTGATAGATACAAAGGAGATTGTATGCAGGAAGGGTTGATGCGAGGATCCCGTCTTTGCTTCTCGCCTGGTGTCCTCAGGGAGTGTTGCAAAGGTTACCAACGCGTGATCCGCCCCCTCCCTCACACCCCAGACCCCCCTGCCAGGCTAAACACTAGCAACACCACAACAACAACAACAACAACAACTACTACTACTACTACTACTACTACTACTACTACTACTACTACTACTACTTACTATTATTACTACTACTACTACCACTACTACTACTACCACTACTACTACTACTACTACTACTCAATCAATCAATCATTGGGGGCATACGCCGGGGGGCGCGTCGCCTCGCCCACCCTACGACGCCACTCCCGTGGACCACGGGTGGTCCGTGACCACGGACCACCACGTGGACCACGGACCACGCGCGAGTTCCCATGCAGGCTCCTTTCCCATACCAAGCAGCTCTCGACAAGAAACATCAACTTGCCCCAGCTACGAGCCTTGTGGGCGCCCCCTTGGCCTCCTCCACGCCGGATTGTCTCTTACAGATACAACCCGATGGGAAGGATCGGTTTCAGGGTAGCGTGCCACATGCCCATATAGCCGAAGTTGGCGTTGACGGACTATGCAGGTAATAGGCCTCGATTCAGTCTCACGGTGCAATCGCTGATTTGACACGTAATCATCCCAGCGATACCCCATAATTCTGCGAAGACACTTATTACCAAAGGCATTGATTCGTCTCTTCAGTCACTATTTAGTGTCCATGTCTCAAAACCCATAGAGTAAGACAGGGATCACAAGCGACTTGAAGATCCGGATCTTTGTCCCCCTGCACAGGTTACCGACAACGCCAAATACTCCCCCTGACGAGTCCATAACACCGTGGGCTAGCCAATCCGCCGTAAGACTTCTTGACGTGACCCCCCGTCATTATGGATGCGCTACCAAGGTATGTAAAACTTTCCAAGATCTCAATGTCCTCCGGGCCCCACGCATGAACAGACTGTACTGCTTCATCTAGTAAGGGCTCCAAACACCTGGACCTTGGTCTTGAGCCAGGAGACCTCAAATCCCAAAGGCTTTGCCTCCTCGTGCAGCGCCTCGAGAGCCATCACCAGGACCTCCAGCGACTCAGCAAAGATTACTGCATCATCGGCAAAAACAAGATCAGTGTTCTTGGTGTTGCTACTACTACTACTACTACTACTACTACTATTATTACTACTATTACTACCACTACTACTACTACTACTACTACTACTACTACTACTACTACTACTACTACTACTACTACTACTACTACTACTACTACTACTACTGCTGCTACTTCTACTACCATCCCCGCCATTACTACCACCACCACCACTACTACTACTCCTACTGCTACTACTACTGCTACTAACACCACCACTACTACTACTACTACTACTACTACTACTACTACTACTACTATACTACTACCATTACTATACTACTACTACTACTACTACTACTACTACTACTACTACTACTACTAACAAAACATAACATTAATTCCTCACTCAGCGCAACCTCAAATAATATCAGTTTCTTATCAGCATTTGATCGAAGAAAAAAAAATATTAACCTTGAGATTTTGCTGCCATCATAGTTACAAGATTTAAACAACACAATTTCAGACCAGCGCCATCATCATTATCATCACCCTCATCATTATCATCATCATTATCATCATCATCATCATCATCATCATCATCATCATAGTCAACAATAACACTATGCCCATCAACACCTCATTTCATCACACGTCACCACATTGTCATCATCATCATCATCATCATCATCATCATCATCATCATCATCATCATCATCATCATCATCATCACCATATGAAAATTACAATACAAACAGAATAATAAATCAATAAAAATAAAACAATAAAACAATAATTCTCTCCTACACCCCAACGTCAGCATAATTATACACCAGATTCTAGACAATACTAACTCGTCCACAATATCCACACAGGCGCAATCCACTCCCAGAACAACTCTGCATCCATCCACTATAGCCAGACTCTCCCTTTTAATCCACTCCAATATATAACTCAACCTCCTTTCCTTAATTCCCTTCTTCCCTTCTTCCTTTCCTTCCTTCCCTCCCTCCCTCCCTTCCTTACCTCCCTTCCTTCTTTCCTTATCTCCCTTCCTTATTTTCCTTCCTTCTTTCATTACCTCCCTTCCTTCTTTCCTTATCTCCCTTCCTTATTTTCCTTCCTTCCCTCCCTCCCTCCCTTCCTTCCTTCCTTCCCTCCTTCCCTTCCTTCTTTCCTTCCTTCCTTCCTTCCCTCCCTCCCTCCCTTCTTTCCTTCCTTCCCTCCCTCCCATCCATCTTTCCTTACTTCCCTCCCTCCCTGCTTCCTTTTCTTAGTTCCCTTCTTCCCTTCCTCCCTTCCTTACTTTCCTGTCTCCCTTCCTCCTTTCCTTCCTTCCTTCCTCCCTCCCTTCCTCTCTTCCTTACTTCCCTCACTCCCTTCCTCCCTCCTTTCCTTCCTTCCCTCCCTCCCTTCCTCACTCCAGCTCCCTATCTCCCCTCTTCCCTGTCGCATTCGCCATCTCAACCATAACCTCAATGATAATTCTCTCTCGTGTTATTCTCCCAAGCACTCTGTATTGTTATCTAAATAGCTCCAAATGTTCACTCATCTCCCCTCTTCTCTTACCCTCATTCAACCCTCCTCCTCTCCCTTATTCTCTCCCCTCCTCTCTCTCCCTCTCTTGTCTCCAGCGAGCGGAAGTTTATGTAGGGGTTTAGCGCGCATTACCATCGTATTTTGACACCGGTAAGGATGCCTCATTACTTTTAACAATCCCGCCCCTGTCTGTCCTTCCCTCCCCCTTCCCTTCATGTCACCCTTATCGCCTCGGGGTAAACACGCATCCCACCTGCCCCTCGAGGTCGTCCTCCAAGAATATCCTCCATCAAGACCCAAATG
>JACEEZ010001114.1:12500-22500 GCA_016584305.1 Chionoecetes opilio | reverse complement strand
CCCTTTGAGAGAGACTGGATGGCGGTCCCTCCTGCGGCAAGCTGTCTGTCTGTAGCCCAGGAGACAATGACTGTCATCGCCGACCTAAATGGCTGTCATCTTTTAGGAGGCGTGCGGCTGGCGGGGCCATGGAGGGTCGGCGGGGCAATGGTGGGTTGGCGGGGCAATGGTGGGTTGGCGAGACAATGGTGGGTTGGCGGGGCAATGGTGGGTTGGCGGGGCAATGGTGGCGCGGCGGGGCAATGGTGGGTTGGCGGGGCAATGGTGGGTTGGCGGGGCAATGGTGGGCGGGCGGGGCAATGGTGGGTTGGCGGGGCAATGGTGGGTTGGCGGGGCAATGGTGGGCGGGCGGGGCAATGGTGGGTTGGCGGGGCAATGGTGGGCGGGTGGGGCAATGGTGGGTTGGCAGGGCAATGGTGGGTTGGCGGGGCAATGGTGGGTTGGCGGGGCAATGGTGGGTTGGCGGGGCAATGGTGGGTTGGCGGGGCAATGGTGGGCGGGCGGGGCAATGGTGGGTTGGCAGGGCAATGGTGGGCGGGCGGGGCAATGGTGGGTTGGCGGGGCAATGGTGGGCGGGCGGGGTAATGGTGGGTTGGCGGGGCAATGGTGGGTTGGCGGGGCAATGGTGGGTTGGCGGGGCAATGGTGGGTTGGCGGGGCAATGGTGGGTTGGCGGGGTAATGGTGGGTTGGCGGGCCAATGGTGGGTTGGCGGGCCAATGGTGGGTTGGCGGGGCAGTGGTGGGTTGGCGGGGTAATGGTGGGTTAGCGGGGTAATGGTGGGTTGGCGGGGCAATGGTGGGTTGGCGGGGTAATGGTGGGTTGGCGGGCTAATGGTGGGTTGGCGGGCCAATGGTGGGTTGGCGGGGCAATGGTGGGTTGGCGGGGCAATGGTGGGTTGGCGGGGCAATGGTGGGTTGGCGGGGTAATGGTGGGTTGGCGGGCCAATGGTGGGTTGGCGGGCCAATGGTGGGTTGGCGGGGCAATGGTGGGTTGGCGGGGCAATGGTGGGTTGGCGGGGCAATGGTGGGTTGGCGGGGTAATGGTGGGTTGGAGGGATGGAGAAATCGTGCTGCTGGTAGATCGAACTTTGCCCCTATACTATAAGTCCTCTATTCCAAGGCCACACAAGACAGTACTCAACCCTCCCTCACGTTCTACAATAAAGCGTGTTTCTATGTGTATTTATGAGGACTTATTAGTGTTGTTTATAGGAGAGCAGCCCGCAGGAGTATCATTATTAACACTAATACAAATTACCAGCATGATTTTCTCCGTAAGTTACCGAGAAACTACTAAGAGACCGTATATTTTACCTTGTTTGGAGGAGGAAGGGGGAGTGATGTAGCATGTAAGTACAGCATTAAGTACTCCTATTGATCTCATGTTCATCTAGAGAAAAGGAAAAAAATATGTGTGTATATATAAGGTAAAGAGTTCCTCCACAGATGAGCTCTTCCTCCCGTTGTACACATATTTGCTTATTCCCGCCACAAGATGAAACGCACTCTTGAGAAACCAATAATTTTCCTTCCACAAGAAAGATCATCCTGGTAAACTTTACTCGTCTCCTTCCTCTTCTTCCTTCTCCCTTTTTTTCTGCTTCCTCTCCTCCTGTTTCTAGGGGAAAAAATCAACTCCAGAGAACCAATTTCTGCCGAGAAACAAAACACTTTTCTTTCTTCTTCGAGACTACTCCCCTCCCTTCCCCTTCCTCCTCCAGTATCTTTCCCTCAGCCAACCCACTCTTTCCTTCTTCCCTCCCTCCCTCTCCTAGCCTTGCCCTTCCTCCTCCCCTCCTTTCCCCCAATCTCTTCTCCCTCCTGCCCTCACCCAGTCATTCCCTTCCTACTCTCCTCCTCTCTCCTATCCTTTCCCTTCCTATCCCCCTCCTTCCCTTCCTCCAGCCCATCTTTCCCCTCTCCCCCTTCTTCAGCCAGCCCTTCCCTTCCTCCCCCTCCTTCCCCACCAGCCAGCTCGTTCCCCCAGGCACTTCCTCGCCACAAAAAAGTGAGCAACCGGCCCCGTAAGTCGTAGGTAAATCAATTACGCCTTACCTGTCAGTCTTCGCCGCCCCCCCATCATCCCCCTCCCCCCTTCCCAGCCTGATAAAGTGTTGCCAGACTCTCCCTCAGCCTGACCCAGTGTTACCAAGCCTTTCACCAAGCCTGACGCAGTGTTGCCAACTCCTCCCTCCCTTTATGAAGTGTTGTCATCCCCTCCCTTCCCTCAGCCTGACTCAATGTTGCCAACCGCTATTGTTTTAGCCTGTTTAGTGTTTCGTGATCCTTCCTAGCCTACCTTCTTTTATCAGCCTGACGCGTAGTTTTGTCATTCCCTCTTGATGCAGTCTTACCAGTCTATTCTTATTCCTTCTTTCTCTTTTTCGCAGTCTGATGCAGTGTTACCAATACCCTCTAATTTCTTTCTTGTCTATCTTTCTTAGTCTGATGCAGTGTTGCAAATACTCTATTTTCTCTCCTATCTCTTTCTCAGTCTGATGCAGTGTTACCAATACCCTCTCATTTCTCTCTTTCTCAGTCTGATGCAGTATTACCAATCCAATCTTCCCTGCTCCAGCCTGATACACAGATAACAATAATTTGTCAGTCCCTTCTTTACCAGCCTGATGCAGTGTTGCCAGTACCTCGCCTCTCTCCCTAGCCTGACACACTGTTGTTATGCCACACTCTCTATACTCTCCTGACGGTGTTGTCATTTATTCCTTTTAGTCCTCCCTTCAGCCTGATTCAGTGTTACCATATTTTTCAACTCAACTTTTCCCCTTCGTAATTCAGTGTTGCCAACATAACACTCTCTCCGCTATACTTGATATTTGGTGTCAGTCTTGTCTCCCTTCCTATCTCCCTTCCTTTCTCTTCTCCTCCATTTCTTAGCCTAACGCAGTTTTTCCATGCAGTATTGCCAGTCTCTCCCTCTCTCTTCTCCCCAGCCTGATCTTATGTTTCCAATCCTTCCCTTCTCCTCCCCAGACTGATCTAATGTTTCCAATCACTCCCTTTCTCCTCCCCAGCCTCATGCAATGTTTCTCTTACTCCCCTCAAGGCGTCGCAGTGAGTAACACAGGAGTAACACACTCCTCCCCTTCAGTCACTCCTCCTACTCCTCCCTCTGCCTGAAGTAATTTTGGCAACTCCTTCACTACTCCCTTCAGTTACTCCTCCTATATTATATATATATATATATATATATATATATATATACTCTCACTCTATACTACTCCCTTCAGTTACTCCTCTTACTCTCACTCCACTCTCACTCTATACTACTACCTTCAGTTACTCCTCTTACTCTCACTCTATACTACTCCCTTCAGTTACTCCTCTTACTCTCACTCCACTCTCACTCTATACTACTCCCTTCAGTTACTCCTCTTACTCTCACTCTATACTACTCCCTCCTGTTACTCCTCCTACTCTCATTCCACTCTCACTCTTTACTACTCTCTCCTGTTACTCCTCCTACTCTCACTCTATACTACTCCCTCCTGTTACTCCTCCCTCAGCTTGAAGTAATGTTGGCAATTCCTTCACCCTCTTTAAACCCTTCACGCCCAGATCTTTCCTTTGCTATATATTATCGTCTGTTAGTCATTACGAAAACTAGCTTACTTTACCAAATTAGCTAGTAGACAAGGGTATTAAGCAGGTCATATCTATGGAATATTGCTTACATTCATTAAAATAGTCTAATGGTAGCCAAGTTACAATGGAAATTACGTTCGTTCTGGGCCTCAAGGGGTTAAGTTAGATGCCGTGTTACGAGTCTCCGTATTTTAAGACTGAATATATGTTTGATTTGAGTACTCATGTTGATTATGGTAAGATGTTGTTTTGCTTTAATGGTGATGTTTTATGTTTTTTTCTTGATGTGTTGGTAGTGGCAGTGTTGTTGTATTATGTGTTGTTTTATATAGTATGTGTTTTTGTTGTGTTGGTAGTGACAGTGTTGTGGTTTGACAGTGTTGCTTTGTGTGGCGTTACGTGTGGTTATGTAGTTTGTGTGTTTTGTTAGTTATTTTTGAGGTGATTAGTGTTGTGTTTCGTTTTTGTGTTGATAGTGGTTTGTATATTAGTGTTGTGAGCCTAAATGTTTGTTTGTTTGTCGTATGTGTTTGTGTATGTATATGTGTGTTACAAATAGGTCCATGATGTGTTATCGTTCCTATTATGTGTGTGTGTGTGTGTGTGTGTGTGTGTGTGTGTGTGTGTGTGTGTGTGTGTGTGTGTGTGTGTGTGTGTGTGTGTGTGTGTGTGTGTGTGTGTGTGTGTGTGTGTGTGTGTGTGTGTGTGTGTGTGTGTGTGTGTGTGTGTGTGTGTGGGGTTGAGTGGAAGGGCTTACGATACATAATAGAAAGGTCAATGATAGCTCCTTGGTGGGAGATAAATATAAGTGTGCATATAATACTGCGCGGCGGGGAGTGTGTGGCGTGAACAAGTATCGTAATATTGTAGTTGTAGTAGTAGTAATAGCAGTTAATGGTTGGTGTGAATGACATTGTATATAACCACATTAGGCTCATTTGTTGATATTAGTCTATGTATATATGGAAACTGTCACCTTACAATGATTAAGAAAAATACTGCAGGAGTAATAAAGCAATTGGATGTTTCAATAGTTAAGCAAACCAGTTCGGGCACAGTTACCTTAGTGAAAAAATAGAATAATTTAAGGCTGGTTAATGGTAAAGGTAGCAGAAGAAATAAAGCAGAAACAATAAAAATAATATACCACTGAACAAAAAAACAATTGTAATGGTCGACTACTGTAACTCCCAAAGTGAAAATGAAAAATAACTTAATGACGAGAATGACAACGAGATACAAAGGCTTACAGCTAGAATGACGGATTGTGGCTACCGTGGCATGACAGATTACCAATGGAATGACAGCAACGGCAATATTGATAGTGGAAACAACGGGAGCTGCGGCGGTAATGACTGGCGGGGTGGTGACGGTCGTTGGCAACACTGACGGGGCAAAAGGCTAGAGGGGCCGCGGAAATCCGGGGAAACCTATTGTCACTAGGGCGGATTACGGGACTATGACAACACTGGCGGATTACTGAGAGAGAGAGAGAGAGAGAGAGAGAGAGAGAGAGAGAGAGAGAGAGAGAGAGGAGAGAGAGAGAGAGAGAAGAGAGAGAGAGAGAGAGAGAGAGAGAGAGAGAGAGAGAGAGAGAGGAGAGAGAGAGAAGAGAGAGAGAGGATTTGGTTGAAAGGAAGAGAAGGGAGAGAGAGGGAGGGATGGGGGTAGGGAGAGGAGAGAGAGTGGCGAGGGGACGGGAGGTAAACGGGAGAAATTGGCTTGGAAAGGAGAAATTGAGGGAGGAACGAAGGGAGGAAGGAAGCTTTTCGATGGAGAAACAAGGCGGAAAAATGTAATGAAGAGGATTTGTGTGAGAAATAAAAAAAAGAATAGGTACAGGGGCATAAAAGAGAGAGAGAGAGAGAGAGAGAGAGAGAGAGAGAGAGAGAGAGAGAGAGAGAGAGAGAGAGAGAGAGAGAGATCAAACACACACACACACACACACACACTTGCAGTCAGTCTAAGCACACAAAATATTCGAATGATGTAATTGCAGAACAAATAGTGAACAAGAAAAAAAATGCTTCCTCGTAAAAATTAAATATCAAGCAAAACGCAACATTAATTATTCATTATGCAAAATTTTACGCGCATTAGTTTATTTTTTCATCAATAATAAATCCACTTTTTTCCTTCACTCTTGTAGAAATTATGAATCGATGTGACTTCAGGTTTAGTCCTAAGGATGTAGTTATGCAATACATGTAGTTGTAGTGGTAGCTGTAGTAGCATAATTAGTATCAATATCAGTAGTAGGAGTGGTTTGTGGCTGTTGAAAGAATAGTAGTAATAGTGGTATAGCAGTAGTTGTAAGTAGCAGGTAGACGTTGCTTTTGCTGTTGTAATAGTAGTGGTAGTAGCAGTAGTAGTAGTAGTAGTAGTAGTATAGTAGTAGTAGTAGTAGTAGTAGTAATGGTAATAGTAGCTATGATAACAATAATGATGATTATAATGACTAATGGTAGTATAATTGATACATATGAAATGATTATTATAACAATGATAATTGTGATAACAATAACGATGATAGTAATAAGAATAATAGTAATGATAATAATGATAATAACATTAACAAAAAAAATTATAACAGGTCAATGATAAAAAAACAAAAAAACATGAACACGAGGGGAGCAAGATTCATACGTTATCAAACACTAAAATAATCCTAGTAAATAAAGGGATACTGGAATAAGGCAATGGAGTCTAGAGAAGAGAAGGAATAATATCTTGCCATTCAAAATCAGGAACTAAGAAACGCGGGAACCACCATACCAAGGAATGCATCAACAAACGCGACATAGAGGCAGACAATGTGACTTAGTATTAAAGAGGAAATGAAAATAACAAGCACAAAGTAACACGAAAGAAGGAAAAAAAGAAATGGAGGAAGGAGGGGAGGAATCGGTACTATTAAGAGAATATGATGATGATGATTATGATGAATGAAAGAATGAGAAGTATATGTGAATGAATGTATAAACTTGGAATTCATTGTCATTAGTAAGCAATAAAAAGGATGATGAAGTATCCATTGAGTATCATGATGAAATTGAATGAGTACCAGATTAAAAGAGAGTTGATCGGTATTTAATGAATCTTAGAACTCATCAGATGAAAATGGTAAGACTAAATGATAAGGAAAACTGAGGAAATGTAAGATTTGAGGTATTATCGTATTTTCAAGAATGAGATGAAAGCATAACTGATAGCAAGAAATAAGTTACGATTAGAATAGAATGAAAACACCAAACACACACACACACACACACACACACACACACGCAGAGATCCTAATAGAAATAAATGAAAGAAAAAAACTTGAAAAAATGACATCTATGAGTCTAAAGCAGAAAACAATAACATTTATAATCAGTAGATCAGCGTTTTATAGGACACTAACTCAAGGTCAGACGTAATTTACCTAGCATAATTTACACATCAAATGATTATCATCACGAAACAATAAATCAACCTTGTATACTATTGGTGTCTTGATTCAGTTCTTTCCCTTTCCATGTGTTTGATGTGATTAGTAAAGCCGAAGTGAACCATGAATGCCATTTAACGTAATCGACTTGTTATGCAATGGACCAAGTCTTTCGCACCGACTCTCCCTGCGCCCTCAACGCCCTACGATACTTCAAGGTCACATTGTATCATGATGCGTTTCGTCTCCCTAATTTAATTGAAGTGGATATCAAGACATCGATATTAAGCCTCAAATGATCCAAAAGACGTGTGACTGAGCTAAGTCATTAGTCCTTGAATCTAAGTACGACTATCTCGGAGGCCTCAAGTATAATGTTGGTGTCTCTAGGAATTTGCTGTCAGGTGTGGCTGATGGGTGTATTCTGTCTAAGGCTGTCAGGACTATATCTTCTGAACGTTAAGTATATGCACTGACATAACCGTGCAGTGATACATTAATTATTGACCCTTAAACCGTCATTAAAAAGATCTGTTTAAGTATTATTAATTCGACTCACAGGCTCCATTAAGTCTTGTCAAGCCGAATATATTTTCATATTTGTTGAATCAGGAACTAAAAGAAAAAAGAAAGCGTTAAAGAAAACAAAATAATACATGAGGCCGTCGCTGTTAAGTGCTTTGTTATGTTTCTGTGTGTTAAGACGCGTATTTAGGCGGAGTAGAACAAATCTTTTCTGTTATGCTTCAGTAGTGATGAACCACCGAGCTCTGAAGCGGGGTTGTGATGCTTCCATTGGACGACTGGATTGCTCTTCCTTGCTGCGGAAAAGCCCCTCGGGGGTCACACAACTCAAATTGACCCGAAGCCCCGAGGCCGCGGTGACAGGAGCACCGCGGGGAGGGAACACGACCACGCCGCCGCCACCCCTTGCGCCCGTCAGGCTGGGCTGCCGCGCGAGCCTCTGCGGCGTGGCGGCGGGGGACGCCAGTCGCAGGTCCTGTGAGTGGCTGCGTGACCACAGCCAAGCGCCACGTTATATGGGGGGGGGGGGGGGGGGGCGAACCGCCCCACTAATGGTTCTGTCACATATAATGGAAGGTTCCTTCACAGCCATAAAGGTGTCAGGTTACATGGAAAATGGAAATCATTAAATTGAGTTCGCAGGGGGAATTAGAATGTCGTCATTAAATGACGGCTAGAGCCTGATTTACTTTATGTAGTGAGGCGCGGTTGTCGCTGTGAGCTGGGGATGTATGCCAACAGTAACAAGTTTATTGATCCCCCCGGTTGGAGGGTGAAAGATAAGGAGGGTGCGCAGATGGCCCTGCCTCCGCTGGGTGCTGGACCTGCATGTGCACGACCTAAACACGGCCTCACCAGCAGGGTGAGGGCGACAGTACCCTGCCAGGAGGGAAACTAAAGTTAAGACTTAAAGGAATAAACGAGCGTTGCGTAACAAGAAACATTAGGTCGTCTTTATCCATACAATTACTTGGCCTGTGTGTTTGGGAGTCGTTGACTCTTCTGTGAGTCATCAAGGAACGTGACGTATCAATAATAAGTGACCCCAAACTGCGCTGAGAGGTGTTGGCAGCAAGATCTCTCCTACAGCCCGTGAGGCAGGTTGGGAGGATAAGTGTGCTGAGAGGTGTCTTACCTGTTCTTAGCGGCGGCCGCTCTGTCTCGCTGGCGACGGTTCTTGAACCAGTTGCCGACCTGCGTGGGGGTGAGGGCGGTGGCCGAGGCCAGCTCCCTCTTCTTGCTGGGGTTGGGGTAAGGGTCCTGCAGATAGGACTCCCTCAGGAGAGACCTGGTGCGCTCCTTGAAGCAGTGAGTCTTCTGCTCCCCGTCCCAGATGGTCCTCGGGAAAGGGAACTTCTTACGAACTCTGTACTTGTCGACGGGTCCCAGCGGCCGCCCGCGGAGCCGCTCCGCCTCCTGGTAGTGCGCCTCCAGCCACAGCGCCTGAAGCCGCCCGTGCGACGGCTTGGAATATCTTTGCGACTCCAGGATGGCGTACAACTCTCGGAAGTTACCCAAGTGGAAGGAGACCAGGGCGCGCGCTCGAAGGACAGCCTCGTGTTTATTGAGGTCCTGTAGGTGTGGGTGAGCGACAGGCAGCGACCACAAGAACCTGCCGAGACGTTCCATGTCTCCGCTCTCCTCCAGAGTCTCGCAGACGGCGGCCACCTGGGTGGCGGTGAAGGAGAGTGAGGGCAGCGCCACCAGCGGGGTGGGCATCACGGGGCTGCTGGAGCCGCCGAGGCCGCCGGCAGCCACCGCATTAGCACTCAGGGAGTTTAATGCCGAGAACGCTCCGAAGGAGCCAAAAGATCCAAGGCCACCAAGTCCACCAAGTCCACTCATGAGCGCCATGTTGGGCTGCAGCGCCCGCAGCAGGTCCGCGACGGAGGACGCCAGCTTGGCGGGACAGGCGGCGAGCGAGGACTCCAGCGTGAGGGCCGCACGGTGCCGCTGGCGGGCAGGCGGGCGGGGCCTCCAGCCGGTCCGCCCCCGACGTCCCCCCCGCGCCACTCAGTGCAGAGCCACGCCTCGCGGCAGGCCCACAGAGAGACGCAGCCTTGCCATTGGTGGGACGTGACCCGTCGCCATGACAACGCTGTCAATCATCGACCGGTCTGCCAATCAGTGGCGGGCAGCGGCCGTGGTCGGTGGCGGGTCGCGTTACGGCCGTGTTGATTCGGTAACGGAGCCCGGCCTCTGATAGGCGACTTAGCGCCGCCGCCCAGGCCCCGCTAATGGAATAATGGGGCCGTGGCTATCGACCGGGCGCGGCGCTCCCTCCAGCAGGCCTGGACACGCCGACACCTCCCATGTGACCCCCGCCGGGTCAGCCGAGCTCACCAAGCGAGTCGTCGCTCCGTCTGACCTCCACGCACGTCCCGCCAGCCATCACACACCGCTGCCCACCCGCGCCCACCACCCACTGGAGGCCACACCCTC
>JACEEZ010001114.1:0-2500 GCA_016584305.1 Chionoecetes opilio | reverse complement strand
AATGTTACACCGATATTCAAGAAAGGAAGTAAGAGCCTAGCAAGTAATTATCGCCCAATTAGTCTAACGTCCGTGATTGTCAAACTATTTGAGAAAATATTGCGGGATAAAATTGTGTCTTTTCTTGATGAAAATAACTCAATACTAAACTCTCAGCATGAATTTCGAAATAAGAGATCCTGCTAAACAAACCTACTCGATTTTTTTAATGTCATTTATTCAAACTGGGACGCTAAAAATTTCCCTCGGATGTAATATACCTTGATTTTCAGAAAGCCTTCGATACAGTTCCCTATAAGCGACTCTTGACCAAGCTAAGGGCACATGGCTTAGGAGAGCAGTTATGTACATGGATTGGCGATTGGCTTTCAAATCGTAAACAACGGGTAGTAATAAATGGCGGGGCATCTGATTGGTTAGATGTTACTAGTGGGGTGCCTCAGGCTCGGTCCTGGGTCCTACTCTTTTTCTGATATATATCAATGATCTGGACTGCGGACTTGTCTCTAAATTATCGAAAATTTTCAGATGACACCAAATTAGACGGTAAGCATATACTAGAGAAAACTGCGAACTCATACAACGTGATCTCGACAAACTATCAGATTGGAGTGATAAATGGGTATTAAAATTTAATTCCGATATATGTAAAGTAATACATATAGGCAACCCATAACCTCATATATAACTATCAAATGCAAAATAAATCGTTAACTGAAGTACAGCAGGAAAAGGATTTAGGTGTCATCACAGTAATGATCTTAATACCAGTCCGCATTGCCTAGCTGCCAGTAAAAAGGCGAATATGATTTGGGCTTCATTAAACGCAACTTGAACATAAAACCCAAAGTAATGACACGATTATACACGTCCTTTTGGTTAGGCCGCACTTAGAATATGCCGTTCAACTCTGGTCGCTTGTTTCGTAAAAGATCAAGCCAAACTGGAATCAGTGCAAAGAAGAGCAACCAAACAAATTACATCTCTGCGAAATTCATCTCATGAAGAGAGACTGCGGAAACTAATATGTTTTCCTTAAAGGATCGTAGAATTCGTGGGGGGCTTGATAGAAACCCTTTAAAATCCTAAAAATGATTTGATGTCATTAATCAAGAGAACCTATTCGAACTTTACCTTCAGTGACAACAAGAAATAACGGGTTTTAAAACTAAACGGTCAACGTTGCATCACAGATCTCCGTAAAAATTATTTCAATGTTAGAGTTGTTGTCGATGAACAAGCTACCAGCAATGTGTCGAAGCCGCACAATAAATACATTTAAAAAAAGACTTTACGCACACTGTAAAGTAAATGGGTATTGATATGTCCCGCGAATTCATATTATAGTCCCCCGGATCGATTAGTGTTTTGTGGTTTGTTGTAGTTAGTATATTTCATATCCTATCGTTCTTTCACTACGAAACTTCCATGCTCCTATCTTCTTTAGGGACATGGTATCATTTTCCAACTGTTCCTCTTACATGTTGTTGATAGTTAGTAGTATGTAGTACAACAGATACCCTAGTTATGGACCAATAGGTCTCCTGGTTTTTGTTATTCCTATGTATTGCTATGTATTCCTCCTCCTCCATCATCATCATCATCATCATCATCATCATTCTCCTTAGCCGCATCATCATTAACATAATCTACATCTTCTTTTTCCGACTCTGTCTTTTTCTTACCTCCCTCCTTCCCTCCTTCCCTCCTCATTTCCCTCCCCTCCTTCCCTCCTTTCTTCCTCCCTCCCTCCCTCCCTCCTCCCATCCCTCCCTCCCTCCCTCCTCCCCCCCCCTCCTTCCCTCCTTCCTTCCCTCCCCTCCCCCTCCCTCCCTCACTCCCTCCCTCCCTCCCTCCCTCCCTCCCTCCTCCTTCCCTTTCCCTTTCCCCCCCTCCCCCCTCCTTCCTTCCCTCCCTCCATCCCTCCTTCCTTCCTCTTCCCTCCTCCTTCCCTCCCTCCTTTTTCTTCCCTCCCTCCCCCTCCTCCTTCCCTCCCTTCCTCCCCCCTTTTTCCTTCCCCCCCCTC
Source organism: Chionoecetes opilio (assembly GCA_016584305.1). Classification (NCBI taxonomy): domain Eukaryota; kingdom Metazoa; phylum Arthropoda; class Malacostraca; order Decapoda; family Majidae; genus Chionoecetes; species Chionoecetes opilio. The sequence goes on along the minus strand of JACEEZ010001114.1, from coordinate 474 downwards.
CCCCCTTTCCTCCTCCTTAAAACCCAAACCCTCCCGCATTTTGGACAGTGATCCTCCAATTTACCTCCTCCTCCTCCCCTCCTCCTCCTCCTCCTCCTCCTCCCCTCCTCCTCCTCCTCCTCCTCTCCCCCTCTCTTTCTTCCTTCCCTTCTTCTTCTTTGCCACTTTTAACTATCTTTTCTTATTCTTATCTTTTCAATTCTCATTATTATTATTATTATTAGTATAATTATTTTTGTTATTGTTATTATCATTATTATCATTATCATTATGGTTTTATTTCCATTATTATCATTATTTTAATTATTATTCCTTTCAGCATTATAATGTTTAATTGGGATTATTGTTATAATCATCATCACCATTTATTATATTGCACATATAATCATAGTTAATCTGATCATTATCATTATCATCATGAACCTTTATATTTTTAGTAACCAGATACATAGGGGGAAAAACAAACAGAAAACC
>JACEEZ010001113.1:0-14834 GCA_016584305.1 Chionoecetes opilio | reverse complement strand
AAAAAAAAAAGCCCCCCCCTATTTTCCCAAAGCAAAAAAATCAGCCAACCCCCAAAGCGGAAAACCCCGGGCACTGGCGGGCAGATGAGGCCATTTAATAAATCCCTCATTTCCCTGCCCTTCCATCAGGGCAACAGTTTTAAAAAAAAAGTCACTAATGTGGACTCACCCAGCCAGCCCCACCCATATGAGCCCTTTAGGTGCCCGCCTCTTACCTTGCCCTTTTAAAGCCTTGTTTATGGAGAAAAAAACCTTTAATGTGAAGGATAGGGGTTGTGATCCTTCACAATATCGTCAGTCAGTTATCAAAATTATTAATGGCTTTCTTCGACGGTACATTTCGGGTGGGGTTGTTTTGTTTACAGTTATCAGTGTTAGCGCCGAGGGGCGAGCCTCGAACACCCCTTCAGCCGTTCTGGCGAGGCACAAAAAACGAGAGGAACCCGCAAAGCCGTAAAAACCGGCTTTTAGGGTTTCCTCACCAAAATTCGCCTAATGTTTTTAAATACTCATAAAAGTATTTAAATACTGTTTTTAAAAATAAAATAAAAACCCAAATGTATTTTAAATACATTTCTAAATAAAAAATGTATTTAAATCGTTTTAAAACAAATGTATTTAAAATATGCCCAGTTTTCCGAGTCGCGAGTGTCTCTCTCTCTCTCTTTCCCTCTTCTCTCTCTCTCTCTTCTCTCTCTCTCTCTCTCCCCTCTCTTCTCTCTTTTTTCCCTCTTATAATTTGCGGGTTTTCTTCTTTCCCAAACTTACTTTAAATGGTCGTCGAGTTTTTCTTCATTTTCCCCTCTGACCCTTTTTTTTGCACCCTCCTCCTCCTCCTCGGGCCCCAACTTGTCGGGTTTTCACCCGCACTTTTCTCTCTGCTTGAAAAAAGGGAAAAAAAAAAAGAAAAAGAAAAAGAAGAAGGAGGAGGGGAGGAGGAGGAGGAGGGGGGAGGAGGAGGGCTAGGTGCAAGCATACAAGTCTCCGCCAGGCCGGGGACTCGAACCCTGCACCTCTGCCAGGGTTGTAAGTTGAGCGCCCTGACCAACCCGACAAAGTTTTCCGTTGCCCTGGCTGCAGGACATGTAGTACGGAAAGGGTAGGGTAATTTTTTCGTAATTCGTACCTGAGATAAATACAGTACCGTAATTCCGTTCCGTACCTGAATATTTGTATCTACCATACTAGTACGATTAATTTCCGTACCGTAATTTCGAACTATTTTGTACCCAAAACATTTGACTTTCATAAACAAAATCAATAATTGACAAAAGTACTAATCTTTTTTCCTTTGTGATTAATATACACATACTTTTACAGGTACAAAAACACATAGTAACTTCTACCCATTTATATCTATATACTACTACTACATACTTTTAAATAGTTACCTCCTATACCCGAGACTTAAAAATCATTAACTATATGTAATATATTTTTATATATATATATAATATATTTAATAAAATTATATAGTAAAAATATATATATATATAATTATATATATATATATATATAAAATATATATTTATATATATATATATAATATAGTATTTTATATATATATATATATATTATATATATATATATATATATATATATTATATTATATATAATATATATATATATATATATATATATATATATTATATATATATATATATTATATATATATATTTTTTTATACATATTTTATACAATATATATATATACAAATTATATTATATTATATATATATATATTTTATAAAATATATATATATAAAATATATACTAAATTAGGGTGCATTTATTTTATGTATTGCATCGTAAAAGTTTTGATCAATCAATCAATAAATTTATTGGGGGCATACGCCGGGGGGCGCGTCGCCACGCCCACCCTACGACGCCACTCCCGGGGGTCACTACGCGCGAGTTCCCATGCAGGTCCTTTCCCATACCAAGCAGCTCTCGACAAGAAACATCAACTTGCCCCAGCCACGAGCCTTGTGGTGCCCCTTGGCCTCCTCCACGCCGGATTGTATCTTACAGATACAACCCGATGGAAGGATCGGTTTCAGGGTAGCGTGCCACATGCCCATATCCCCGAATTGGCGCTGAGGACTATGCAGGTAATGGGCCCTCGATCAGTCCACGGTGAACTTTGTTTTGACACATAATCATCCCACGATACCCCATGATTCTGGGGAAGACACTTATACCAAAGGCATTGATTCGCTCTTAAGTCACTATTTATGTCCATGTCTCAAAACCATAGGTAAGACAGGGATCACAAGCATTAAAGATCGGATCTTTGTCCTCTCCCACGGGTCCGACAACCCCAAATCCCCCCGCTGAGCGAGTCCAAAACCCGGGGGCTATGAAAATCCCCGAAAGACTTCTTTGACGGACCCCCGTCATTATGGACTGCGTCCCAAAAGGTATGTAAAAACTTTCCAAGATCTCAATGTTCTCGCCACCGCATGAACAGACTTACTGTTTAATAGTAAGTTCCAAACCCTGGCCCTTGGTCTTAAAAGGAGACCTCAAGCCCAAAAGGTTTTGCCTCCCCGTGCAGCCCCTCGAGACCCCATCCCAGGACCCAGGACTCACAAAGATTCTGATCATGGGGCAAAAACAAGATCAGTGATCTTGGTGTTGCCGACGGATGCTCCAAAATCACTTTTGTCTAAAACCTTTTTCCCTACCCAGTCCATACAAAGCCTGAAAAGTGATGGGGCAAGACGCACCCCTTGCCTCACTCCTTTTCCAGGAAAAAAGCGGATACACCGCCCCACCTTCAAAGCCTTCAGTCCCGAATACAGACCCCCTTTTCAAAAACCCAATAGTCCCTTTCCCGGAATCCTGAAGCGCAGAAAACCCCAGTGACCCCGTGCACTGAGTCAAACGCCTTCTTGAGATCAACATAGGCTGCAAGCATCCCCTGTCGAAACTCACGTCGGCGTTCCACCAGGACACGAAGCGCTAGGATACGGTCCGTTGTTGGCTTACCAGGCGTGAACCCGGGACTGCGGAGGTCTCTGATGCTTCACAGATGACTGCGAATTCGTGTCAGCAATAGATGGGCAAGCACCTTCCCTGGTACCCCTGAGCATTTGTAATACCGCGGTAATTGTTGCAGCCCCTGACGGTCCCCTTTCCCTTCCAGATAGGGACGACCACCCCCCTTTTTCCCAGTCAGGAGGAATGGTACCTGATTGCCCCCACGGCATTTCAGGACAGCATGCAACCCGCGGATCATGGCCTCCCCCCAGCTTTGATGACATCAAAATCAAAAGCATGATGGCATCAACAATATCTTCCTTCAATCCCACGCCACCTTACTTATCTCCTTGATCTGAGGAGATGGGGAATTGAGGGATAATACCCATGCCAGGGTCCACACCAGGCAGAAATTCTACCTAGCTAATGAAGTCACACGGAAAGTGTTAATTAATGGGGTCAAATCTCATTCCTTCATTCCCCTACCCGCTCATCTACCCACGCCACGCCCTCACTCAATCTTTCACCTACCCGCCCATCCACCCACCCCCTCACTCTCTTATCCACTAACCCATCCACGCCTCACTCATTTCTTCAATACCCCTCCAACCCCACTCACTCCCTCACTCACTCCTTTAAAACCCACCACCCCCTTCACTCACTCACTTATTCACGAATCCACCCACCCACGCCCTCACCTACTCACGATCCCACTCACTCCTCTTCCATAAACCAGTGACCATGAAGGAGGTTGAAGTGAGGTGATTTTATAATATATATAAAATAATATATATATATATATTAAGGTAGTAGGAACTAGACACATGGCCTGTTGAACTATTAATCATTTTCCCCTGGAGTCCCAGGACACCAGGTCAACACCAGGCGTTGGATGGAAAAATTTCCCCCCTGGTAATGAGGTCGCACGGTGTTGTTATGGGGGGGTCAACTCCCGTCCTTGAGTCCCTGACTCCTGGTCCCTGAGATGGGGTGAAGTCAAGTGATTTTACAAATAGATTTTACATGAAGATAGATAGACAGTAGGATGGTAGCCTACATCCATACTGCTGGGTACGAAAATGGTTCGATATAAGTACGGAATAAAAATCGAACTTTCGTACCGTACCGAAAGAAATATATCGAGCCGTAATATCGAACCGTACTTTTAGCCCCTAAATTACCGTACCGTACCGAATTTCGTACCGTACCGTAACGAACTACATGCCTGGCCCTGGGTGGATGCAGCGCGGTGATTAGCTGTCGCTTGGGCCAATCAGGATGGAGTTAAAAGAGGTGCGTGGCCTCCTCTACACTATATACAGCAAAGCCCGTAGTGAGGTTTGGGTTTCACTGGTTCTATTTTCTTAACTCCAATCTCCTTATAGTAAGCACTTCCGTAACTTAAATCTCCTTTTCCGAATTCACGTTACCCCCGAGGCGAGCGCAAGGCATTCAGTAGAGACTTGGCGATGGCAAAGCTCAGGACAAAGATCTTTGGATGCTCTTCACTTGGAGCGTGGCCATGGCGGGCACTGGTTTGCCGTCAAGTTTCCGGAGCCCCAGCGCACGAGAAGACTGTCAGGATGCGCGCCCTGCTGCGTCAGGCTGAGGCAGTGTTCTGCTCCAGCGAGGTCAAGTTGTACAAGCTGACAGGCCCGCGATGGTTAGGCGCTTGGGGGTGCAGGCCGCGTCGTCTCCCAGCGGGGGCCCTGCACGGCACCGTCTACCGGGCTCAGGTTCCTGCCCGTGGTGGGAGACGCGCTGCTCGAGGGTGCGCTTCCAACCCCTACAGTGCCTGCATGGCCAATCTGATGGAAACGACAGGGCTGATACGGATTGCGGGGCATGTGTGCCTTGTGGGAGGTCTGGCGGCGGGGTAGCTGCGGCTGTTGTGGCGAGCCCTGCACCGGGGTAATACAGATGAATTATTGCTCCGAACGCATAAAATCACATATCTAAGCCCACAAGAGCTTCGTGCCTGACACGCGGAGACTTCATAGCGAGGGCTTTTTCGGCTCCTTTCAGAAGAGTTTTTTATCGCTGGAAAGAGGCCGTTATCAAGGAGCTAAAGGGGATGACCGTGCAGTCCTGCCGCTTTTTATCCGAGGCTTGGGTGTTGGTGGAGGTGGATGGGGCCGGAGGGGCGCCGCGGCTCCTGGCTGCCCCCCTCAACCCCCCCCGCGATGGTGATAGAGTTCGTGGGAGTCAACATCATACCACGATTACAGGCTTGCGCGGATGATTTTTGCGCCAGAATCCGTTCATGGAGATTTACCGCGCAGTTTTTAAATTTGCTTCCCAAGCTATAAAAAAATGCAGAAGGCATGAATCGTAGTCTGACAGCGACGTACATCATTTTGCACACTCCCGGTGTGTGGGAGGGAGGGTTTCCCTCCCTCTCCTCCCTCCATAGGCGGTTGACAGTTTGCATGATTTTAAACTTATAGCCTGCAGCGTTCACCTACATCCCGTGTTTTTGCCTGTTTTTGCTGGGTTACATAATGGGTGGAAAACATACGAATGGCACAAACGATTCAAGCAATCATCGATCTTTACAAGGCTGGGATCAATAAAAGGAAATTTGCAAGCTTAAAGGACTAAAGTTAGAACAGTGCAAAATTTGATCCCCCGATTTAAGGCTGGCGGAGAGGTGAATCTCCCGCCCCTAAAAAAACAACCTGGGAAACAAAAAAAAAACGTGTAACAGACCCAGGAGCGTGTTAAGGCGACAGCTTGATTTCAATCTAGCCTTACAGCCAGAGAACTGAAGCAGGAAAATCAATTCTTCTTGGTAATGTGTCGCTTCGTTAGTCCTTGAGCCAAACCCGGCCATATTTTGAAGTGAATGCTCCGGCGGGGGGAGAATTCTCATTATGTTTTTCCATTAGGGCAATATCTCAGGTATCAGAAAATGCATGAGGACATCTGAAAAACGGTAGCTTAGTTGCCCGGATGGACGCCATCTTTGAAACCACCAGCGCGAAAATGCCCATTTGGTGGGGTACATTGTTGCACGTGTATCTGGATTTCTATACTAGCTATCGATGTGCGGTTGACGACTAAATATACGTCCAATGTGTACCGTCTAAATAAAAAATAATATGAAGCATTTTGTTATAGATTAATTATTATAAAAATAAATTATCGAAAAAAATCATATATTTTAAATATTTTTATTATTAGACTGTATTATTTTAGTGAAACAACACTGGTATGATTTTCCAAATTATGCATTGTGCTACACCGTTTTCTGTCTATAAAAAATAACTCAAAACTAAAACATATCATCCACCACGAGTGTACAAAAAAAAATTTTATGAAAAGGCATGCACTTTCCACAAACCGAAACTATGTCAGTTGGAATTTCCCCCGATAATTAATCAACCCACAGAACCCAGTGCCGAAAGTGACGTCAGTCTATTCTATATCTATATTCTATTTCTATATCTCAGTCTGAGATTTGTTGCGGTGACCTGATTAATTTCTGAGGTGGGGGGGGGTGGCTTAAGAACAAAAAAGTGAACAGTTAGATGGCGCCACATACAACTCTATTATAGAGTTGTATTGTGGCCCCATCTAACAGTTCACTGACTTGGATGAGTATGTCTATGTAAGCTGGCGAGCTTTTCGGATATCGGAGTAATCTAACGTCAGGCTTTTTGTTTTTTCAGCTGAGATGGCCGGTGTCGAGGCGAAAACGGGCGAAGATTGAACCCTGAGTCCGGGAACGGCATCCTGTGCAGCAGAAGTCGCCACTCTCTGAACTAAAAAAAGGGCAGCGGGCAACAGTTCTTGGAAGACTTTGTGTGACGCAGCCGTAGTTAGAAACTTTTATCCAATTCTAAAGCTAGTCCAAGAAGCGCAGTTGAACTTCCTAATATCCAATATTATACCATAGGGCTTTTTAGATCAGACTTCACTCACAAAAAACCACCTAGTACTTTGACCAATGCAGCTAGAAGTTCTTCAGTTGATACTGGCGATGCGGTGCGAACGGCGATCATCAGGGGAAGAGACAGGATCAACTTCAACGGTCTACGATGATAAATGCTTTTTTTGCCAGCGTGCTTCAAAATTCATAAAGGCAGTCGTACCCGTGAAACAGTTGTCTTGGCTGTTGAACTTCGAGCAGATAAGACAATAAGAGATGCTGCGACAGCTCGCAATGATGAGAGAGTTTTGGGCATTCACTACACGAGATATGGTTGCAGCTGAGGCTCACTACCACTTCTCCTGCTATAGAAATACACACGGCCCCAAAAACCCTCAAGTAGAAACTGACATTGAAGATAATATCGAGAAAAATGAAATGATACGATGTATATTCAATTTCATTCGCACTGACTTTCTTGAACCCGAGGATTGTTCCAAATAGTTGTGTTGCGCAACAGATATCCTGTCTTCAGATACATTTTCAGTTGATGTTCGTGACTCCATCAAGAAGAATCTGCAGCGCACATTACAAAGGAGTTTGGAGAATCGCTCATCTTCTTAAATTTGTGAAAAAACCGTGTATACTTGATGCCCGATAATCTGACAAAGCGGAGTTTGCTGCAGAGTGCGTAAACCTGAAGCAGAAGTGAAAGATTTGAACGAACGGACGATGAAAGTAACATTGTGCGTGCAGCTACTCACTGCGACACCCAGATCAAAGATGCTCATTACAATGAACGTTGGCCGCCTCACCCAGCAGAACTCACTTCAGATTACGTGAAGATACCAGTTTCTCTTCGTGTATTTCTGCATATTTTGATTTGCGGGATTGGGGGTAGCTCTGCGCGTGCCGACACACGGGTATGGTCGAGGGCTCAAAATATCATCAATGCGTACACCGGGGGTACCATCAGAACATCAAAGCATGTCCTATTTCCCGTGGGTCATGAAAACGCTCACCGGTAATACAGAGGTCATCAGAATATTGAATCGACTCGGGCACGGATTTTCGTACACAGTTCTGGAAGAAATCGAGATAGCGCTATGCATAGACAAATTAGCAAGTGTGGAGAAAGATACAGTACCACTTCCGTCACATGTGCACCCTTCGGTCCGACTGTATTAGATTCGAAAAACATCGACAGGCTAGAGGAATCGCTGAGTGGTGGCGGAACATCGCATCGCGTCAACGGTATCATCGTCCAACCGAAGTCGCAGTCGTGTTTGCCGCCCAACCTCCATCGGCAGTATCCAAAGCAGATAAGAAGCGATCTATCCCGTCATCCAGCGATTTACTTCCAATATACAGCTTTGGGGAAAACGAGAGGGCCCACCTGCAATCAAGCCTGCAGATCTTTCTGACACTCTTGCAGGCGCAACATCCCTTGCGCAGCGCCGAAATCACGTATGGATTAGGGACTCGCATGCTGGAACCATGCGACCAGACAATCGTTCGTGGACTGGTTTCAACTCATGACTAGAGATGGGTTTCAGGTGACGGAAGATGTGTTGGCTACCTGCCGACTATAAACGCGCCTGCCACAGATATGGCAACAGTGCAAAAAATCCTCAGAGAAGCTCTGAACATCATGTCATCACTTCAGCTTGAGCGTATACCCGTGGTGCTAGACCAGGCACTATTTGCTAAGGCGACCGAAATAGCTGGAAAGATGTCAATCGATATGGAAAAATCGTGCTCATGATGGGAACTTCCATACCATCTGTAACTTCATGTCGAGCATTGGGAAAATGTTTGGGATGCAGGCCTTCGGGATGTAGCTGTTGAGTCAGGAGTAATCGCTGAAGGTTCCATAAACCCGGGGTTTTCTGGAAGGCAAGCAATAAAACCGTGCTGTGCGACTCCACAAGTTGATGTACGAGGCACAATGCGCATCATTTGGAAGGGCTTCCAGGTGTGGATAGAAAGCATCATCCTGGACAAGGGACCCCAGATTCGAAGCACTGACCTCAAAATTCGCCAGCATCAAGGAGGGATGTTGCCACGAGACTCTCGCTGCTGCTCTCGATGATGATTCATGTGTACAGAGCTTTGACATGTTCGCGAAAATACCTACATTTTTTGCGAACCAAACATGGAGACCTGGCTCGCTTCTGGATGATGTATATTGATATGGTAGAGACCCTGCTGGGGTTGATTCGTGCGGATAGAGAAGGCGACTGGATGCTTCACTTGGCTTGTGTCAGAAGAGTGATCCTTGGTGTTTCGCAATGAACAAGGTGAACTATGCTAGATATCTACCAGTGTACTAGCACAGATGACGCAACTCCACGAAACATGTCCCCAGTTTGTACAGGCATTTCAATCAAGGCTACTTCTCCGTACAGCTTAGACCAGGGAATCCATTTGCCAGAACGCTGTTTATCAGACAACAGAAGAAAACAGTCAACAAAGATCGCCAAACAGCTGGAGGAACACGAGGGTTTTAGTCTTCGACAAGGGGCTGGGGTCACGATACATCTAACTGCAGACCAATCGGGCTGCTGCACTGAGGCAACTACGAGAAACATCCTTGTGAATGGCAGCGACACATCTCACGCCAAGCACCTGACTTTTCTACTTCTCGCATCAAACGTGATGGGGTCTGGCGTCACAGCTATCTGTGATCTACTGGAAAATGGACTGGGGCCAAACCCTTCGCGATGAGCCGTCCATGTCTTCTCAGTATATCTACCGGAGCGGCTGCGAGGGAGGACGTTTCTAATGACCTACTCAACGCCCTGCAAAAGGGGGAAGCGGCGTATCAAAGCTTCCAGAAACGTCTTAAAGAGGGAACAGGCTTTTATGACACAGTGAAGAAGCTAAACTTGAAGACCTTGGTAAGATCAAGCAGAAAGTTGTGAAGGCACAAAAAAGGAGATCGTCCTGAGAGCTGACAGACAAAAAACTGTTTGCCACCAGATACTCATCGCCAAGACAAGGAACCTCGACATGCAACTTGTCCTTTGTCACCACTAGGACCGTTACCATGGTCTTTGGCAAACGTTGATGGGTCAATGAAAAAAACGAACAAAGTTGCACTTGCGAAACAACATGAAGGTCTTGTGGAACCAAACCGATAACGTTGACAAGCGAAGTGCAACATAATGATGCGATGGCTCTCATACAAAAGATGCATGGCGAGAACGACACGTTCGAAAGAACATCTGACCCCATCCTTGCTTTCAGCGCTCACGCTGGTCAAGGCAGTGAGCGCATCGATGTTGTCTTTGACACATACACAGAAGAAAACCATCAAAGCAGCTGAGCGTGTGAAACCCCGGTTCAAATGAAGGCATCAGTTTCAGCGAGATCAGACCCCACACAAAATCATGAAAATGGCGGCGTCTCCTTGCTTGCAGCCCGGGCAAAGGAGAAACTGGTTGTGTTCTGGCGGAGTCGTGGAAACATGAAACAAATCGCGAAAAGCTAGGCAAAAGAACACTGTATGTCACCTGTGGTGAAAAATGTCTGGTACTGACCCCCCGATAGGTGGAAGTTGGTGCAAGCAACTCGAATGTAGCCACGAGGAAGCAGACACGCGTATGTTTCTCCACGCAAAGCACGCCGCTACCCACTACAAGACGATCATCTTAGTGGCAGATGACACCGACGTTCTGATCATCAGTCTTCATTTTCAGCAGAACCATCGAAAGTCAGCTCTTATCAGACGGAGGAACAAAGGTTCGAGTCAGAATGATTTACGTTGGAAAGTTGGCTGCGGTATTGGGGGCTGGGTTTGCAGTGCATTGCCCGGGCTTCATGCATGGAGCGGGTGTGACACTGTTAGTGCCCTGGCTAGCCAAGGAAAGATAAGGCTTTGAAGCTTGTGCAAGCGAATGATCTGTATCTTCAAGCATTCACAGATCCGGGATCTTCGTGGAATGTACCAACAGACGTCTTCAATAGCATTCAGGCCTTCACGTGTCAGCTGTACGCCAGAAACACGAAGATCGTCGGTGCTAATCACTCCGTTATCACATGTTCTGTGCAAAGAAGGGCCAGATCGAATCTGGACAATTGCCGCCTTGTGAAGGGCTCCTTGATGCAGCATAAAGTTAGGGCCAAAATATCAGGCGGCCCATCTGGCGACCCCAGCCTTGAAAACCTGCCAGACGTCCCAGCACCATCAGCAGGACATGGCTGGGAACTCGATGATGGCGGTTCGCCCCAAAATCCCATGGATGGCGGGTCTACCAGCTCCAGATGTCGTCTTGAATCTCATCTCATGCACATGCAGAAGGACGTGTCGACCGTCAGATTGCTCCTGCATACTGAATGGGTTGAAGTGCACTGTTGTGTGTAAGCTGCAGGGATGCTCAACATGGTGCAGGATGATGCTATCGTGGCTCAGGATGCCAATGACTCTGATGGCGACTCTGATGATTAACGTGTGTGTGCACTGATATTGTATAGCATATGTTGTTTTCTATTATAATGCAGGCCAAATTGCCTGAAAATCTTTATAGACAGTAAACGGTTAGCAAAATGTATAAAATTTTGGAAGATCATACCGGTGTTATTTGACTAAAACATGACATGTTCAATGATACCTCCGCTTGCTTATTAGGAATATACATGTATTGGTGTTAAAATCAGCTCCATACGTCTTTTCCCAAACTCTAGTATGAATAATTAAAAAAAAAATATATATATAATTAATATAATTGGCGGCCATTTTGAAATCCAAGATGGCCCAAAGTGCAGATTTCCTATGTAACAATTTCCGCCTGCTTTTTAGATATCGTATGGTGTTAAAAAACCTCTCCGTACGACATTCCTAACTTGCGTTATCGTCAGAATAGATAATGCCAGCGGCGGCCTAAGTCATTTTATGCCTCTTTACATATATTTGTTGTAAAATCGTGGTGGGTGATATGTTTGTACTTGTTGAGTTATTTTTATAGACAGATAAAACGGTGTAGCAAAATGCATAATTTGGGAAAATCATACCAGTGTTGTTTCACTAAAAAAAGTACAAGTCTAATAATAAAATATTGAAAAATATATGATTTTTTTCGATAATTGATTTTTATAATAATTAATCTATAACAAAATGTTTTCATATTATTTTTATTTAGACGGTACACATTGGACGTATATTTAGTCGTCAACCGCACATCGATAGGATGCCGGAGCATTACTTTTGGTCTGGCTAAAGGGACTAACTGTACAGGAAACTTTGAAACGTGACCTTGGCCTCAAGTGTTACGGGCGCGGAATAAGCCATGATAAATGACCGCCAAAAAGGAAGAAAAGGCTTCACTTTGCAAAGAAATACAGAGATTGGCCTTCAACAAGGGGCGGGCTGTGTGCTGTGGAGTGACGAAAGCACATTTTGTGGAGTGGAGGAGGACCAGCAAAAGTGTACCGTCGCCCCGGCTGAGACCCCACCGAGCCTCGCTACACCCCAAAAGACCACAAAACACCCTCCCAGTTTAATGGTGTGGGGTTAGGTATTGGGAACTTAGTTATTTTCCCAAAGAACCAACTGTTAACAAAGTGGTGTATTTTGATCTTTTAAATGACCACCTGGAGGACTGCTTTGAAAAGACACAGGCACAGATTTTTCAACAGGATGGAGCATCCTCCCACACAGCTCGATATGTGATACATGGCTTGATGACTGCAAGATTGGGAGAATAGATGACTGGCCAGGTAATTCTCCCGATATATCACCCATAAAAAAATCTTTGGGCCATCATTAAAGGCAACTCCGCTCACGTGACACCTCTACACTCCCCAAGCTTGAAAGGGAGCTCCGAAAGTGTTGGGAAAAATTTTAAGCCTGAGTTCCTTCAAAATCTTGCTGACAGTTTTACCACGTCGCCTTCAAAGGGTCATCAAGAGGAAGGGCTACGCAACGAAATACTAAAGCAATTGTAAGTGTGATATTCTACATTATTTGTTATAAACATGGTGCGTCATACGTGTAAACATTCCCTTTTAGGAGGCGCGCAGTGAAATTATCAGCGCAAACGTACGTGTGGCGGTGCTCCGTGCCGGACTTCCTCGCGTCGCTCGTCAGCATAGCGCAGCGGCTGGGGGAGGTCCACGCCATGAGCATCGTTCACAACGATATCAAGTCGAACAAATCACGTTTCCCGGTACCGTTGCGAAGCCGGCGTTCCATATCATCGACTTCGGTGTTGCTTGTCGCGTGGGCCAGATCTGTTGGAATTTGGGGGTTCGTGGAGTCAGTGTAGGTGGGCGCCTGAGGTCACGAGTGGAAGGTCAGTGGCGCCTTCTGCTGACGTGTCACGCGTGGGGAAGATGGTGGAGTAAATTTTAAACATTTTCCCGTCGTCAGTACCTGCAGGTGCCCCTAAGGGGGGATACCCTAGCAGTGCACCGTGTGGGATCCCGCGCGCCGCCCCTCCCTCCTATGGTGGCGCAGAACTTTTTCAACGCATCGCAGAAAGTTAACGCCCGGCCACTGCAGGATCAGTTTATAAAGAGGAAGGAAACGCATGGCCAGAGTGGATGTCATTTGCTTTGTTCATCCGTGTCGTCCAGGACCGAGGCGACGATGACGAAGACGCAGGTAGACAGAGAATTAGAACAAATGACTGAGCAGGAAACATTAACGAGCGTCGGTGTGAACGAGTGGAGGGTTTAAGCCGACTTTACATATAGGCGAGGAAAAAACTGTCACTGAGATAACATAGAGTGTGGCAGAGATATAGCAGAGCTCCCTTGACCGCTGAAGGCTCCCTGTCTGCCTCACTGCTGCCAAAGGGGAGCAACACGGCGGGAACGAGGGGGCCGTGTTGAGGAAAGGCAACTTTTAACCCATCTGCCGTCTGAATGTTGATCTTCATTTGACTTGTCTTTAACTTGTAGTGTTAATGCTTGTGGCTCAGAGCGTTGACAAAAACTTATCATTAAATCTCTTCTGGCGATGTGGCCTCTCACTTTAGAGTCATTTGGTGACTATTTTTAACGGCCCGGTTATTATATTTCTTTTTTATTTGTTTTTAAATTACAAAAGGTTATATATATTTAGTCTGGTGCTCTCTCTCTCTCTCCCTTTATAAAAGGGAGAAAGAAAAAGAGAGAGAGATTCATAAACACGGTGTTATGTGTTACAATGCCATTCGGGTTGTTCTTTTAAGCATCTAAATTATTAGGTACATCTGCCCAGTTTTATAATTTGTTATTTTTGTTGTACCAAAATGATCAGTCTGTTGTTTGAAACCACATTTTCCAACCCCCACCAAAAAAAAACAACCCTTAGGGATCATTTTGCCCTTAGTTTTTGATGATGATGATGATTTGATGATGATTGATATGACTCATGGAATGAGGGAGTAATATGGAATGGGCTGCCCTCAGACGTGTAACTCAATAAAATAGAACATTTAAAAATCGCCTCCCATAAATATTTCATATCAATCCCCGGTTGTCACTGTTTATCTCGGAATAATAAATTTATTCGCGGGCCTCGATGCTTACTCTCATTGCGTAAAATGATTGCGAGTCGCGTCTACACAACCCCTCCCAAAACGTCTCAACAGCCCGTTAAACGGTCACTACTACACTTTTGACCTGTGACGGGCTGTGGTTCGTAAGGCCCTGTCTTAGTGACCAACCGGTTTATATACCGGGGTCATGCTGCAGGGGGGATTGAAGGGACGGCGTACTACTTGGAAAGTCCCTCCCGCGTGGGTTTAACGGAGTGGGGCTAATTTATACTGCCTCCCCAAAAAAGCGCAGGCAAGCGCCGCACCACCCTTTTATTCCCCACTGAGCCACACCAACCCACATTAATCTCTAACACACACAATGCCCGATTAAAGGTTTCCCCCTATACTCTCACTGTGACGGGTGGGATCGAAGGGGCCTGACAGTTAGTGACCACCATCGGGGTTTAAAAGGGACCAGGGGTCACTGCTGGGGCCAAAGGAGGGCCCCTGGGGAAA
>JACEEZ010001112.1:105622-117045 GCA_016584305.1 Chionoecetes opilio | reverse complement strand
TTTTAAACAAGAAAATTTAGTAGTCTATGAAGTAAAACTTTCCCAGTATCCCCAAAGAGACCCTCTCTTGACATTTTGTAAAATTTCATCTGTCATGCCCGGGATTGTTTCACCATCCTTCTTTGATGTGGAAACCTTCTTTACAGATCACGAAAACTCCGTCCTCCTCCACATATTGGCATACTACCACGATCTCATTCACAGGTTTCTGACTGAGCTCAAACTGCTTCTTCAACATGCCTGAAAAAGAAAAAATGGGTTAGACCCTATACTCTAACCGGAAGTCTAAATCTGAACCGGAATGCTAAAAGGCCTTTCCCGGGTTTGCTTTTTGAGTGCATAATCGACTGGGCATACCTGAAAACCTACAAAGGATACTCAAATTATAAAATCGGTCAATTATTGCGGGATAGGTGCGGTCAGTCCCGGGGGGGGCCCCAAAGGGAAGTGACCCCCAAAAGGGGGGAAAGGGGTCGAAAATTGGGACCCCATCTTTTTCTGTTAATCTGATCCATGAACCAAAACTGCAAAAAAATCTTTTTTAGCACAAAAATCCTACGGGACCCCTTTTTCCCTACATTACTACCGACTATAAAAGCGCAGCAGTCCTTCAAAACCAAAGAGTTTGATAGGGGTGGTCCAAGGGAGCCGTCGGTGGCTCCTGCCAAAATGGGCTCCGGGCGCCAGAACGGGGTCACCCCTGCTCCCCTGCTGCTCTAAAACCGCCCCAAAGTTTCAGACAGGAAGGTACCATGATGCTCCCGAAACGGTTAGGAGCGGGGGGCCAAAAAAAAACCCCACCGATCAATTCAACAGGACATAAATCCAAAGGGAGAGGATGAAAGCCAGGACCCTTTTCAAAATCAACCTAAAAAGAGAAGTTCAAGGCCAACACCCCTCTGAAGTCCACTGGGATGGAAAGCTCCTTTCGACCTGACCTCGAAGCAGAAAGTTGACGCCTGGCCATTTTGGTTTTCCCGGGCGGGGAGTCCGTCAGCTCCGGGGATTCCCCAAGACCCCGTCTGGAAACGGGGAGGGTCGGGCCCAAGCGTTGTAGACGCCCGGGACCAGGGGGGGATCACTGACATGTCGCAGCTCAAAGCTTCGATAAAACCCCAACATCAAAAACGGGCATCCGAGGAGGCCTTTTTTTCTCATTGGCAGAGATAGGGCGAGACCCCCCTCCACTTCGGATGCCGACACCATTTCATGGGATCGTCCCCTTTCCGCTTCCTTCAAGGCCTTTGGGGTCCCCTTCTGGGCCGGTGGCTCCCCTTCAAAGATTCCAGGCCGGGTGGGAGTTTTATTGACGAGGCACCTGCGAGTCCGAGATGACGGATGATGTGGTCCGCCCGCGCATCTCACGGAGAGCGAGCGCACCCATTGAGTTCGCCACGAGTCAGTTGCAGCCCATCAGCCAGGGGACGACTACCTGGAACTACTGGAACTGGCCATCCTGTTCCTCGGAGCTGTTCCTCCTCAAAGGGTCCGTTTCCGCGCCCCCTGGCCCATGCACCACGCCCTCTGGATGTCGAAGGCAATCTACTCGCTCAAGGTCTGCCTCTTCCGACGCCAGTTCAAGCTGACTGCAAAGGAGAAAGGCCTACGGGAGATGTGCTGCTTTTGTCATCCTCGTCTATTTGGGAAATGGTGGTTCACTGCCCGTAGTGCAGTCCAAGCTCCGCGGCGCGACCTGAACCTGATGAAAGCCCTCCTGAACTACAGCACCCACCATTCAGCCATTTCGACGGCCACATGGGAGAAGCTACAACGCCACTTGTGGTATCTCCGGAGGAGCTCGTCGGCTTGACCCTTTCCCACGAAGACGTGAGTCTGGCGATGAAGAGGCGGATGCTGGAGAGCATGAAGCGGCAAGTGAGGACGAAGAGGAGGAGCCTCTGAGCGCTGTAGCCGGGATCTCGCGACCCTTGCTGTGAGCCAGCTTGATTCATTTTGCCTCGCCGAAGACTGTGCGCCTCTTTGAGAAGCTCCATCTTGCCACGGACTATTTGGGCCGATCCTTCTCTTTGGGAACAAATCGAACTTTCCGTGCTACGCAAGACCAACTGAAGACCCTTAAAGTGGTTAACGACCACGCTGAGCGAGGTAGCTCTCATCCAACAGTTCAACCGGGCCCTGACGAAAAACGAGGAACCGGGTTCAGTTCCTCCTTTAAGTGGTAGCTCATCATCGGCACCCTTCCCGGACGCCCGGAAGGCCGTGCTGGCCCCAAAACCCCGCGACAATGAGCAGAGTGGTGCCTGTGAACCCCTGCCTTTGGGGCAATAATACCCACCTATACGTGATATCTTTCTATAACTAGGGGAGACTGGAATTGTACCCTGGATTTCTTAGAAGCATAATGTTAAAGGCCTCTGGACTACCTCTAAATATTTTTAAAACAATAATAATTTTGGCTGTGACTTCCAGCCCAAGTGGACTCGTTTCAACTATAAAGGGTTAAAAAATTTTTAAATTTTTTTTTTTACCCTCATATAAGGACTACCAAAAATATAATATATACGTATATTATATAATATATATAATAAAATATATATATATATAATTATATATATAAAAATTATAAATTAAATATAATAAATATATATATAATATAATAAAAATTTTATATATAATATATAATATATTATATTATATATATAATATATTATTTTAAAATAAAATATATATATAAGGGTGGGTTTAAAAAATAAAAATTTTAAAATCTCTTAGGGCCCCCTGAATTATTGGGGGAATGGCAGAAACAAAGCAAAAAAAAGTTTTCATGTAAAATTTTTAAAAGTTTAGGGTCGCACAGGGTTTGTTTTTTCGAGACAATACAAATATTCATTTCTCAATTTATTTTCCATAAACTAAAAATGCCACAAAAACGAAACTATTTGCTGGGAAAGTGGGGTTTAACAAACTATTCTAAAACATTTCACGATACAGCAGTGTTAAAAGGGTGAATTTCTTTGATACTATCCGGAACAGTGATGGGGAATGCACATTTCCTGGACCCCTTTTAAAAAACTAAATTAAAAAAGACTAAATAACATTAAAAACGATTTTTTATTTTCTTCTTAAATTATTGGGGTTCAGGTTCCCGTCGGTGGGCTCGACAGCTTGCAGGAGAGCTTGTCGATCCCCCCGTCCTTGGTGAGGATCTGGGAATAATCAGTGATAATTTTGATCCGCCCGTTCCGCAGGATCATTGGTCACTGCCAGATGTTGGAGGGTCCCTTTTTCCCTGGTTGTACCCTCTTTTTCCTTCCAGCTGAGCCGGGAATTGGAAAAACGAAAATCCACTTCAGTTTCCGTGAAGGAGAAAGTGACTCCTTGGTGACCGGTCCTCAAGTGACCGAAAAAGGGATTTTGGGAGTGCTGTCGCCCATCGCTTTTTGGGCGGGGGTCCTTGTAAATGGGCCAGCTTCTCCCCTTTGGGGTCTTCTCCTCATCGTGACTTTGTCGCTGACAAGGCAAGACCAAAAAGTTCGTTCCCAAAAAACCAAAAGTGCCGCTTGAAGGCTTCACCGGGTCTCCGAATCTTTGGTTTTAGTTTCTGTCTTGTGGAGTCTGGAAAAGTGAGATCGTTGAAAGGGGCCCTGCGCCAAGGACCTCAAACCAGGCACGGGCGTAGTTTTTGGAATAACACACCTCTCTCCTGGGGGCTACGCTTCCCTCACGCATCGGCGTGGTTCGAACTCGTTCTTGAACTCGTCTCTTGAGCGTGTAAAATCCCTTCGCCATCCATCTGGGTATGGTACTCCTGTTTGCGAAGGTGGGGGGGAACCCCCCCCTTAAAAAAATGGCCTTTGGGTTAGTTCCGCTAACTCTTTTAATCGTCTCTTGTCTTTGCGGCCGCCTTGGGAAGAGCCTAAAGGGTTCCCTTTCCATTCGTCATGGTCAGCCAATCGGGGGTGTTGATGTCGTAGCTTTGGGTTTTTATGAGAGTGGGCCACTTCTTTGGAACCGTTTAAATAGTTAACCCCGGGGGCCGGACTACTCGGGGGAAGGGGGCCTTAAAGGCTGAGGCCGGGATGACCCAAAGTGGTGGCGGCACGCCAAGTTCCAACGACACCTAATTCTGTTCGAGGAGTGGGAAACACCAGCATGGACGCCCGTGTTTGAAAACGGTGGTGTCGAACAAGACCCCCAAACCTGTCTTCAACTTCCAGTGTCTATGGTCTCCTCGCTTTGCGGCCTTTTTGCTTCTCCGGGTACCGGTGGCAAGGCGGGGGATAGCCAGGAGTTTTCTCTCCTTCAAGGACGGACGGTGACAACGATGGCCAAGCGATCGACATGACCTTGACTTTCTAATCCGGGCAAGATTTTTCCCGCCCCAATAAAGATGAGAACCGCGTCGTGCTCCTGTCTTGTTTTCGTAATCCTTGAAAGCTGCTCTGCTGTCTCCTTCCGCAACACTTTCCGATGTCCGGCGTGGACAGGTGGCGGTTTCAGCATCCCTGGTCTGCGCGATGGCAGAGGACGTGGGTGGGCTGCGCGAGAGGGCAACTTGACCCTTCAGCTGCTGCTGCCACCTCCTTCGTGATCTTTAGCCTTTTCGGACGGGAAAGCAAAACAAAAACGTGCTTCCCCCGAGCAGAAGAGTTGGTGTCGGACGAAGAAGTTTGATGAAAACCATTTAGCATGGCGGAACTCCCGGGCCCACTCATCATCTCTCCCCTCTCCAAAGTCTCTGCTAATCCCTCCTTCCTCCTTCTCTCAGCAGCCAAACCCCTCATGTTTCCCCAGACTCTTTTTGCCATCTCTCCTTTTCACAGTATCATTACTATTTTCCTCTGGCCCCCTTTGTCTCGAGGAAGTCCTTGTCCTTCTGTTTGAGGTGATCATGGGGAAGAAGTGGCAGGGGCTGCGAGTCGAACGTGCGCCAAGTGCCCTGGAGGAGGGGGCGGAGACCTTGTCCCCCTCGGATTGACGTTTTTTCCCTTACAACTTCGTACTTCCCGACGAGGGTTTCCATTTTTTAATTGATCGCAGCGGGACAACGGATATGGGGCCCTTTCCCAAACTCTACGCTTCTCGAGAAGCTTTTTTGATTTTTCCTTGCTATTCGATCCT
This sequence comes from Chionoecetes opilio, assembly GCA_016584305.1. Taxonomy (NCBI): domain Eukaryota; kingdom Metazoa; phylum Arthropoda; class Malacostraca; order Decapoda; family Majidae; genus Chionoecetes; species Chionoecetes opilio. The sequence continues at coordinate 111,963 of JACEEZ010001112.1, read as the reverse complement.
GACAGAAGATCGCCGCAAACATCTTCCCCGTTGGAAGGACAATCTGGCTGGGGCTTTCGGGCTTTTCCAACAAAATCACTCAGTCTGTTTCCGATTTTACGCGCCATTTTGACCTGAGGACAAAAAGAGGATGTTTTTAGCTTCTTCTGGTTTTGCATTATAATACAGAGCTATATAAAAAAACTACGTTTGGGGTAAAAGCACCAAACGAGTTGCCCATCGCCAGAATTTCTAAAAAGGCATGGAGCCCCCAACTGTGTATGGTAGGTACCCTATGCTAAGGGGAAACAGAGCAAACTTTTGCATCGGGGGCGCCCCTCAACTCTTTTATTTGACGAGACTCTGAATTTGGGAGTTCTCAAGAAACCCCCAAATAATTTCCCAGTGCAAAAACAATAGTTCCTTTGAAATTTTTTACTCTATAAAATGAAACCCCCCTAAATATATATATATATATATATATATATTATATATTTTATTATATTATATTATAATATATTAAAATATTATAATATATATATATAAATATAATATTTATAAAAAATATATAAAAAAAATATATATATATATATATAATATTTTATAAAGCGTATATATATTTTTATAAAAGAAGACGAGAGAAAAAAATGTTCTTCTTTTATCGTGACTGGAGAAACTCTTATTCACCTTTATGCCATGCTGAATGTGGTGGTGGTTTGGGGTGGATTTTGGGGAATCAATTATAAGAAAAAAGGAAAAGTGAGAAAAAAAAGGCACCAAAACCCCCCACCACCACCCCTAAATACTGCGAGGGGTTCTGTTCTCTGTATATATTTTTTGGTAAAAAACTATGCTAAGTAATCTTAAAGTAATCGTCCAGACCATTTCATCATTCCTGATTTGATGTAGTTAGAGTATAGCCATTATCGAGTGTATCAACAATATGTTGCACTTTTTTTGGCATCCAGTCAGCCGTTTTTTAATAATCCGCAATAAAAATCTGTAAAATTCCCCGAGCTTCGAAAACGCTGCTGGCAACTGGCAGAGGGATGCGCCACGGCTCGGTGACGTAAGAGGAGGAAGGCCTCCTCTCTCCGCGCTGATCAGAAGCACGTAAACACAAGAGATAAATATAGTTCTTGAAGATTTTTGGGTGTTTTGAAGATTTTTTTTGCGATGTGGCATATACTTGCATCCTTCATGTATACGCAAAAAGCTGTGCCTTTGCAGAGAGCTTAGCACCCATTTCTGACCTTTTTTGGCCATGATATGTTTGTGCAGCGCCTGGCAGTGGCGGGTGAGAGGAGCGCGGTAGACAATGTGCTTCACTTTCATCACTATCCAATTGTTGTGTGAAAAGGGGGTTTGTTGTTGTGAAAAGGTTTGTTGTGTGGGTCACCACCCTAAGCGGCCGCCGTCCCCATGCGGGCCGCCCGTATGATCCACATATATAGAGGGCAGTCGCGCGGAGAAAACAACTTGTTATACGTATATTTTTTAAATTGTACGTTAGGGTTTAACATATATACTATAGTTATGTGTGTATGTGTGTGTGTGCGTCTGTGTGTGTGTGTGTGTGTATGTATGTGTGTGTGTGTGTGTGTGTGTGTGGGGTGTGTGTGTGTGTGGGTGTGTGTGTGGGTGTGTGTGGGTGTGTGTGTGTGTGTGTTATAGCTGTACTTTACAGGGCCTGAGCTACACTTGGGGAGACGGTAGCAGAGTGGTTAGCGTCACCGGGTGGCGTTCTCGAAGACCCGAGTTCGATCCAGAATGAAACCCCATAAATCCACTTCAAATATTTCTGCACCGTCGAGTGGCCTAAGAGCACCCCATGCCCTGCCCATTAACTCTACCTTCGATTGCGAGTGCATCGGAGGACACAGGGTGGCGGCATGAGCCTCTCACAGGCTTCACTATAAAAAAAATCCTAAACCTGCGCCAACACGGGCGAGGGCCGACCATCACAGCCCTCTAGTGAACCTGCAAGGCCTATCATCCCATCCCCGAGGGTCACTGCCTACGGTGCTATAAACCCAAATTAAAAAAAACAACAACAAAAAAAAGTATAGTCACGTCTCTGTATCTATATAATATTTTGCTTCCTTAGTGCTTGTTTACCAAAGCCACCACCCGGGAGGCGGGACACAACCTCCGGCTAACATCCGGTACCCATTCACTGCTGGGTGGAAAAGGGGCTCGGGTTTTTAAGGAGACAGCCCATCTTTCTCCGCTCCTCCCGGGATTGACCCTTGAATTCACGGTTGTGAATGAGCTTGCAACAACTACGCTACGAAATATCCTTGGTGTGTATGGTGTGGGGTGTGTCTGTTTGTGGTGTGCCGTTGTGTGTTGTGTATGTGTTTTAAGTGACGCCCATCTTTCTCCGCTTCACCGGGATCGGAACCCGTAACTTCTCGGTTTGACCGAAGGTGCTACTACTCAGTCGAGGACGAGTGGTGTGTGTGTGGGGTGTGTGTGGTGGGTGTGTGTGTGTTGTTGTGGTTTGTGGGGTGTGGGTGTGTGGTGTTTTGGTGTGAGACAATAGCAGAGGTGTGAAACCTACAGTGTACCCATCACCACCTCCACAGGTCGCAGCAGGAGTTTAATAGTCAGCAGTGTTCCAACTTTACCCTTGGGGGAACCCCTGTATAATTTTTCATTTCCCAAGGAACCCCTAATATGTATACTAATATTATAGATATATATATATATATATATATATTATATATATTATATATATATTATATATATATATATAGTATATATATATATATATATATATATATATAATATATATATATATATATATATATATATGATATATATATACATAAATATATATTATATATATATATTATATATATTATAATATATAATATATAATTTTTATATAAAATATTATATTTATATATATATTTATATGTATATATATATTTTTATATGTATATATATATTTATTATTTTATATTTATTTTATTATATATTTTATAGTATATAATATAATTTATATTTATATATAAATTATATATTTATATTTTATATATATAAAATATATATATATATTTTATAAAATATAGTATATTATATATATAATCTATATATATATATATATATATATATATATATATATTTTATATATTTATATATATATATATTATTTTATATATTATTATATATTTTTTTTTAAAAAAAGTTCTTGAGCAATATAATTCATATGAAATCTACAATTGTATCACATGTCTGAGAGTTCACACCTAATAAGTCAATAATTTTCTGACTTACCTTCAGTTGATACTTGGGCTTATTTCTCTTTGCGTATCTGTGAAATTCTTGGCCCGAATTTTTGAGACACTCAGTTCTTCCTCGACAGACAAAAGACAAATTTCGTGATTTGTTTTTAAATGACGGTCAGGCATGAGAAACTTGTTCACAGAGGTAAGAAGTTGAAGACTGGAGTAAAACATCCAATGCTTTTACTGAGATGACAGGGTACTCTTGCTTGCTGAAATCCAAAACTTGTCAAGTGATACTTCACTAAATTTAATTTTCATGGTTCAATCGCACTGTAATTCACTCAGTTCTTCCTCTTCTTGCAGACTAAGTAGGCTTTCTGTACTTGGTGAGAACTCAGTGAAGGGTTTTCTCACCCAGTCATACGTATCTGATGACAAGGAGGGGAAGAAACTTATGAAGTTTTTTCTGACAGTGATCCCAAAATGACTTGTATTAATGGAATGACATTTTTCATATTCAGTCTGAGTTTGAACTTGAATAGGAGTGGAAACATTTCGACGTTTCCTCTTGAAAGGTGCTTTTTCCAAACAGCGAGTTTTTTCTTAATGCAAGAAGTTTGTCTGTGGAAGTCAGAATGTTTTCCTTCGCACCTGCATGCGGGTGTTCAAGTTATTTAAATGCTGATAAATATCTGCTATATTTGCTAGTTTCTTTTGCTAGTTTGTAGATTCAAGACATTCACATAAACTGGATTTATTATTCTCTTTGAAGAAAAGCAGCAGTTCCTGCCCCAGCTCGAATACCTTTGTCAAAACTTTCCCCTCTCGAAAGCCATCGAGCCTCTGTGTGCTGGAAAAGCGTCACGTGATCTTTTTTCATGTTTTCACACAACCTTTCAAAAATGCGAGACTTCAGAGGGGGCTGCTTTTTAAAGTTGACCATGTTCACAGTTTATATCAAGGACTTGTTTTAAATCATCCCCAATAGTTTTTGAAAAACCCGAACTTCTCGTGGAGAAAGCAGTGAGTTGTTATGACTTCAGGGGTTTTTTTTTTTCACGCGTGATACAAAGCCTTGTAATGAGGGGCCCAAACATTGAGGGAGCACCATCAGTGCAGATTCCAACGCATCGGTTCCATGACAAACCACAAGATTCCAGGTAAGAAGACAAGATGTTGAAAATGTCGTGGCCTTTGGTATTTCTGGCAGTTCTTTACAGCAAATTTTTTTTTCCATTATTCACCTTCATTTTCAAATCGTACAAATGCCAGCAGCTGACCTTACCAGTTTAATCAATTGTCTCATCTCCTTGGAGAGCAAAGTTGTTATTTTGCAGTATTTCATAAAAAAAACCAGAAATATTGTTGGACAGGTCATCCACAACGCCTACTAATTGTATTATCAGAAACAGGAACCTTGCTTAATTCACTTTCAGCTTCTCACCCAGCATTGTTCTCACAATTATTTTGCAGCAGACATTATTAGGCTTTCTGCAATAGTGTGACTTTTCATTTTCTTGGCAACTAGCTCAGCCACTAAATAGCTTGCTTCTTGGGCCTTATCACTGATGGTTACCTTCTTTTTAAAAACTTTTTTTTGTTTCTGCTGTGAATCCAAGAGTCTTCGAAATAATCCACGGTTTTATTTGAAAAGTGGCTGTGATTAGTATTTAGTGTCGCTTTAACTTGGCTGATGCATAGCTGTGTTAGCGAGCTTTTTCCCCCATACAATGCACAAAGGAAGTGGACAGTTTTCTTCTCCAGTCCATGTAAAGCCAATTGGGCCCGATAAATGTCATTGTAAAACGATCTTTTTTAAAAACACTCACTTTTCCTTTACTCTACTTGGCTGTGGTATTTGTGATTCTTCGTCACTGTCCTCCCCCTCCACTGACATGCTTTCTTTTCAAATATTTGAAAATGCTTCAGTCTGTAAAATCCGTATCAAACTAATATTAACTGGTGAGATTAATTAACACAACGTTTTTACAGGTTGCGCTGCTCAAAACTGACAGAAGGAAGATGTGTGAACGGCTGGGCTGGGCTCGTGACACGTATGATACTCGTACGGGGTTGCGTCACCCTCCTACCCAAACCCCTGTGTCGCCAAACTTGGGGGAGTGGGAATGAAGGGCGTATCCCACACTGGCAATAACACTATTTTTTTCTTAATTCTATGCATATTATTTGCTCTCATTACTATATACATTGTACTGACTGACACGTACGAGTATGTTGGTGTCTGGAAAGTGTTTGTGACGTGTTGTTGAGTAGGAATTATGAATTATGAATTAAGATCACTGTCATTTTGTAATAGCACATAATTAGTTTACGGTTTCTCGCGGAGCCCCTGGTGATGGTCGGCGGAACCCCAGGGTTCCGCGGGAAACCCCCGGGTTTGGGGAAACACTTCACCGTCACCGCAGTGTGTGGGGGTGTGGTAAGGTGCCTGCCTCTACCCTTCACTCCCCTTCCTCCTCATCCCCATCTCTCTCTAACCTCACCTCGCCCTAATCAAGGCTCAGACACGTTACTTTATAAGGGAAGATCGCGTCTGGTAAGGAAAGGCGACAGCAGGCGATGACAGCCAATGAATGGCAAGACACCTGCAGACGAGGACCTTGTTGTGGTATGGACTGAACGTACACCACCACCACCTTGAACTTCCAAGATAATTAATCCTTCATTTATCTTGCTCTGTGTCTGTCTCGCCATATATGTGCGTGTGTGTGTTGTGTGTATGTGTGTGTGCTGTGTGTGTGTGTGTGTGTGTGTGTGTGTGTGGTGTGTGTGTGTGTGTGTGTGTGTGTGTGTGTGTGTGTGTGGAAAAGGGTTTAACAATGAACACTACCACCTTGACCCTCTTGTTCCTCATGATTAAACACACACACACACACATACACATTGCCCGTGTGGCTCAATGGTAAGAGCGTTTGTACTCCACTTAGTGGTCCTGCGTTCACTACCCGCTCAAGGAGTTTTTCACTGACAAATACGGGCAGATATTGTCCCCATTGAGCAGGAGGATGAGTTATGTGTATTGTGTGACATCCCAGCTTTACCCAATGATCAGTCTCTTTGAGTTGTAAGCTCTTCCGGGAGGGAAACACCTGGAGATCGCGTGTTTAG
>JACEEZ010001112.1:78980-97547 GCA_016584305.1 Chionoecetes opilio | reverse complement strand
AACTCACCGTGGCCGTGGCCTGGAGACGCTGAGGAGCTGTATTTTGTCAGGGGCGAATTTAATTTGCCACTTGTTGCCCCAGGCCAAGATGCAGCTGAGCGTGGTGTTCATTTGGGCAGCAGTGGCAGTCTAATCCCCTGGGCCGTATAGGTCTGCGTCAGGGTGAGATCATCTGAATAGGCCCGCAAACTGGGGATCTAATGCAGGGATAAAGTTCATTAACCCGGGAACTGCGGGAGCAAAGATTTTTTTAGTGCCGCCAGTGCGGGGATGTGAGTAAAACAGTGACCATTACATAATTGGATGAAAATCACATCAACGTCAATGTAGTAAAAATCCACATCGGGCAATATATCTATTTTTAACCCAAACGTATGGGGTTGTGGTGTGGTTGTGGTCGGGAGTTGAAATATATGGCGCGAATGGCACCAAACCGCTAGCGAGAGCCTGCTGAAGTGGGGTTAGGGATGCCACTCCTTGGGATTTTTCCCAAGATTTTGAGGGGATTATTCAAGTATTTCTCCAGTAGTTTATCTAAAGGTAAGCATAGGTACCGTTGTACCGTACCTTGAGATAATCTACTGGAGGAACACTTGAATAATCCCTCCAAAAGTCCCAAGATAGACAAAAAATATCCCACCGCAGGACCTAAATCCCAAGATCTTGGGAAAATACCCAAGGAGTGGTATATCTCTGCGTACAACGTAGTTAGGCAGATGATGGTGTATGGTATCGAGGGCTGACATCAAGGCGTATATGTGACACAGTTTGTAGACGTCTACGAATGTTGGCATGGTTTTTTAATGCTCTTTAAAATTGCTCTTCCGGAAGGCATGCCGTAGTCGCTCAGCAGAGCCTTCCGGAAGGCATGCTGCAGCCCACGGTTTAATATATATATATATATATATATATATATTATATAATATATATATATATATATATATATATATATATTATATATAATTTTAATTATATATCTATATTTTATATATATAAGTTATATATATATATATATATATATATTAATATATAGTATATTATATATAGTATATATATATTAGTATATATATTATATATAATATATATATATATATATATTCCAGACCAGGGGGCCGAGGCAGCTTCCCTGAGGGACACCTGCTCTGATGGCTGCATCACAGAGTATACTGTCCATTGATGACAGTTTTCAGCTGCCTCTCTCTCAGGTAGTCACTGAAGAGGTGAAGGAGCAGCCCGCCCACACCGACAGCGCATAGTTTTGTGATGAGGGCTGCGTGCCACATCCGGTCGAAAGCCCCCACAATGTCGAGTCACGACGGCAGTGGCCCTCTCTTGGTCCAGGGCTGCACTCTACTCCAAGGATAGCAGAAGACGCAAGTCTACAGCTGAACTGCCCGGCCTGAACCCAAACTGCCTAGTACTGAGAAGATGGTGCGGCTGCTGCCGCTCTACACTCTTAGAAAAGAAGGGTAGGAAAAGGATAGAAAAAGGGTAGTTGTAGTGATGAAATACTGCTACCCTTTTACTACCCTTACAAATATACCCTTTTGCAACCCTAAATATACCCTTTTCGAACCCCAAATATACCCTTTTGCAACCCTCGCGTCTAAAAAGGGTAGATAAAGGGTAGATGAAGGGTATAATCGGCAGCATCTACCCTCCAGCCTGGACATAGGGGTTTTAAAAAGGGTAGTGATGGTGCGATGGAACAATTAAAACCCCTTTAATATCCCCCCCCCATTTCTGAGATTTGTGGTGCTCAGGATTCAAAAGCCACAAAAGTCTCGAACACTTAAAACTGAACACCACCCAAGAAAGAAAAAGCCAGGGGGAGGGTATTTTTTTGGGCCTCTGTCTTTGAAATTTATTAAACCTTTTCTCCTCTTCTCTCCCCTTCTCCCCACCTCCCCCTTTCTCTCTCTCTCTCTCTCTCTCTCCCCTTCCCCCTCTCTCTCTCTTTTTCTCTCCCCTTTTCCTCTCCCCGGCTCTCTCTCTCTCTCAGTCAAACCTGTGTCCCCGTGAAGTGAGGTTTTTGTTTTTGGTTTAGCTCTCAGGATTAGAAGGCTACTCGTGAGAGGAGTGTTGTGGAGGCAGGAGTAAATTTGGTTTTGTGTTTTGGGGCTGGGGTTGGGGAGGGGTAGTAGGGGTAGGTTTAAAGGGAAAGGCTGGGGTTTAAAGGGGAGGTAAAAAGGGTCGAGGGGAGGGGTAGTGAAGGTTTTGGTCCCGGCGTTTAAAAGACTATTCTGGGGGCGACCCGGACCTAAAAAGGACTTTGCAATTTGAAGTGAACGAATTAAAAAAGCGTTGTGAAGAAGCAGGAAATAGAGATACGTTCTCTTAAGGGTGGGGGTTTTGAAGGCCAAGTGGAGGAGTGGAGGGGCACATGCGAGGAAATGTCCCTGTGGGGGGTCCCAAGCGAGATGTGATTTAAAGGACTACAAAGGGTTTCCTAGAAAGTCCCCAGGGATTGGTTTTTGGAAAGGTATTTGATCGGGAGCCTGCCCGCAGGAAAAAAAAGGGAAAACAATGACCATTTTTTGGTGCAGGGAACTCATTTCGGGTTATTTCTCGGGGCTGCAAGAGGATGATAGGGAGGTTGGGAAAGGGTTAGCGTTACATCATTACCCGAAGGAAAAAATTTTGGGGTTGTTGGGGGGACAGTCGGTTGGGGCCTTTTGACAGCAGGTTCTGTGACAGAGAAGGGATGCCCCTGAAGTCGGTGATTTACCCGGGGGGGGGGGATAGGTTATGTTAGTGAAAAGATATTTGATTGCATGGCGGCCCAAGGAAAAACCCATCGTCGCCTGAGCCGGGGGGGAAATGATTTTTGAGTGTGAAGAAGTGGGGAAATTGCAAAAGGGGGCGGTTAAAGGAAAGCTGTAGGAAAAGTTGGGAAAAAAGGAGGGGGTTTTCCCTGTGGGTGTGGTGCCCTTTCCCAAAGGCGCTTTTTTGGGCCCCGACATTTTTTTTTTTTTTTTTTGGTACCCCGGGGGTATTGCGGTGAATTGTAAAGCTGGCACTTAAATTGAAAAGCCAAGGGTTTTTGGGCCTTTGTCGACGCGGGACCTTTTTTTGGGGCCTAACCCCCTCTACCGCAGGGACGGGGTCATTTTTTCGAGGAAAGGATTCAAATCTTGTTGAATCCCTTAAAAGGGGAGGTAGATCCCACTGCAGGTTTTTTTTAAGATAGAAAAAACCCCGGGGTTTTGGGAAAACGGGGGTCGGGGTAAAGGAAACTTGGGGGGGGGGGACCTGGGAGGATTTCAGAAGGCAGGGAACTAAAGTGATTCGTAAAAAGAGAGAGGGGGGGGGGTTTAGTTAAATAAAGGGGAAAAATTGACAAAAAAAAGAGGGGGTTTGCTTAAATTTTTTTACTATAAAAAACTTGGGAGAAATTTTAAAAAAGATAATTTCCTGAGGGAATAAATAGTTAGGGATTTTTAAAATACATTAACAGAAACTGGTTTGGATATGTAAGGAAATGTTTTCCCCCCAATCCGGAAGTCGAATAGCGGGAAATAAGTTATTTCACAAGGACAGAGTAGCAGGGAGGAGGGGAGTTGCGCTTTATGCAAAAAGAGCTTGGGCAGTTTTGGTTTTTAACAATGTTATAAAAACAAATGACGCATAGATTTCCTATATGGGTAGGGGGTTTTACGGAGGGAACTGAAAAAAGGGTTTTTGGGTTTGTAGTGTATGGCCCCAAAAACTTATGTAAAGAGGACGCTCCTATAGGGGAAGAAATAAATAAGGCCTGCAAAATTAATGGGGATTATGCGGGGTTGGGAGTTTTTTAATTTCTTAGGAATATGACGGGGTTTTAATCATGGGTGACAGCGATGCAATGAATTTTTTTTAAATTAATCCGGAAAAACTTCAAAAGCCCAAGCAACCCAAGGAGCCTACTAAGGAATAATATTCTAAAATTCTTTGCGCCCAAATAGAGACGATTTATTTATAGAGTGGGGGTCGGGGGGAAAGTTAGATAATAGCGCCCCTTTAAATGAAAAATCAGATTTAGCTTAAAATGGGAATTTGGGAAAAATTAAGGGGAAATAAACATCGAATCCCCCTAATTTAGAAAGGCCAATTATGCAGGTTTAAAGAAGAACCTGGAGGTTATTAAAAAGGGGAAAGTGGGATGGAGGGGAAAAGTTTTTTCCCCAGGGAAAGGATTGGGCAAAGACGCTTAAAAAGGGCCAATTTGAAGGATTAGGAAGGCCCCTTTGGGGAAATTAGAGGGGGTTAGACAGGAAGTGAGGTCGGACTGAGGAATAATTACACGGTTAGACATGGAAGTGGGTCGGGGCTAAAGGGGGGAATTAGAGCGGTTAGACTTTGGAAGTGAGGTCGGGGTTTGAGGAGGATTATCCCTTTATTTGAAAGGAAATATAATTGACGGACAGAAAAGAAATTTTCCTTATAGGGAAGAAAGGTTCCAAAAAGAGTGACCCAAAATGGATGACCAAAAATTTAAAACAAAACCCTTGGGAGAAAAAAGAAATTTTTTAAGGTTAAAGGCAGGTTGGTAAAAAAAGAACATTTATAACGTGATGGGGAAGAAGTAAAAAAAATTAACTCGAGTTGCTAAGAAAAATTATGATATTAAAGTACCCAGAACGGGCAAAAAGGGGACCCAAAGGGGTTCAAATCAGGTTTTTAAAACAAAGACAAGGGAATTATTGGGCCCCTTTAAAGGTGGGGACAAGGTAAAGGTTTTAAATACGGATGAGGTTGGGTGGGGAGTCTAAATGGAAATTTCTTAAGTTTTTTTACGGGGGGAGGATACACAAACGTCCTGATGGGAAACAGTGTTCAAAGGAAGCGATGAGGAGAAACTAAAAGATATTGTGATAACTGGGGAAAAATGGTGGAGGGGGAATAAAAAAAAATAAAAACATTTAAATCGCCAGGACCAGATAAAAGTGTTTTTCCCGGGGTTTTTAAAAAGGAAGAAAAGGGGAGGTTGTTAGTGATTCTTAGTGAAACATTTTTTAGGAAATGGGTTGGAGAACGATGTGCCATTATTGTGGGGGGAAAGGGAAAATGTTGTTCCCTTTTTTAAAGAAGGGAAAACAGAGGCCAAAAAAGTCAAAAAATCGACCCTTAATCTAACATCAGGGGTTTGGGGTAAATTATTGGAACTTTTATTGCAAAAAACTTAAGAGCATTTAGAAAAACCTATTTTTGGATCAATGATTCACAACATGGATTCACCAAGGGTCGGTATGCCCTCACCAAATTGATTTTTTTATAAAAAATTTTTATGAGACGGCAGAAAATTTAAAAGGGTTTAGGATTAAAAATTCTGGCCCTTTAGTAAGGAAATTTCACAAAGTCCTGTAGTATTAGTATTATTTATTTTTGGGGTTAAACTATGTTTAAAAACCGTTTCCCTGTTTTTTCTGTTTTTCTGAAAATACTTGATTTTGGGGTTTCCTGGAACACCTGGCAATCCATTCCCTAGGCAATCCTAACCCCATTTCCCTAGGCAATCCCCACAACCCTTTAAAAATCGACCTCAGCCTCCCCCCAAATGTTCTCGGGTTTTTGGGTTCGTCAGATATCGGGTTTTTCGGGTTTCGTCAAAATCTTTTAAAGGGTCAGGTCTTGAGTATTTTGGCTCTTATAAAGATTTCTTTGTAAAAAAGGGCCCCCCCACTTAGAAACAGACCTCCGTACCGCAACCCCCCAACCCCTTAAAAGTCCCCAAGTCACCCAAATCCCGGCAGGAGCAACTCACCAGTCCGCGGGGTCACCTTACACCAACCTTACCTGTTACCTTTTCCCCAAATTTAAAATAAACCACTTTTAAAAAGAAAGGTTTTACCTTTTTCTGCTCACCCAAAAAGTGACATCCCAAAATTTCATTTTTACACTTTGGTGCCAGAAAAGTGGGTAGGGTTAACGGGTTTAAATAACTTTTTGGGACTTTCACGCCCCCCGGAACACCGCCTCCCCTAGGGCCCCCCCCCGGGACCCATTTTCCTCCACGGGGGCCAAAAACCCCGCTGCCCCCTCCTCCACCACATCCACCCCCGGGCCTTCCCACTCCAACGTCCCACGTGCCCTTTTCCAGGGCCTGCCGCCCCACCCCACATCCACTGACGCTCCACGCCTGCCGTTCCACCACCACTTTCCACGTGACGCTCCACGCCGGGCCGTCCACCACCACATCCAGGGTAAACCTCCACCCCTTTGCCGTCCACCACCACATCCACGTGACCTCCACCCTGCCGTCCACCTCCACATCCACGTGACGCTCCACGCCTGCCGCCCCCCTCCACATCCACTTTGACGCTCCCCCTGCAGCCCCACCTCGTTTTCTGCTTTTCCCCCCCCGCGCCGTTTCCCGATTAATCCCTCCCAATCCCCTTTCCACAGCATCCTCCACCCAATTTTAAACATTGGGTTAAGTAAAAACCCTATCTTTAAATTTTTATTTTTTTCCCATGTGCTTTCAAAAACCCTATAGCTTGTGCAAACATTCATTTTCTGGTTTCAATTTTTTGGTAGGCATCCCCTTTTGTGTTTCCACCTTTTTTTTTTTTTTTCATTTAGGATTGTGTGCTGATAAGAACTTGACCCCCCTAGGTATCCTGACCTTTTCTACCCGAAAACGCTGTGTGACTTTTTACGGGGTCCCCCTCCCCAGTGTCTTTTCGGGTCTGATACTCCTCCCCTTTGGGGACTTTAGGGGTTTTCCCCCACTGAGTTCCGGTATTTGTAAATTGTGGGGCGAAAACGGCTCTTTTATTTGGTCCTTTTTTTTTTTCTTTTTTTTACATAATGATACCTGAAAACTCCACATCAAAATTGCTTTTGTTCCTTAAGGGGATAAAACTAACACTCCCCAAATTTTACATTTTTTTATTTCATTTTTACCCACGTTCCCCTCGCGTTTTTTCCCCATATCTCTTTTACCCCTTATCTAGGATTTACATTATTATTTTTATTATCTTTTATTTGCCAAAACTTTTTGTACCCCGGATTTTTTTATTCCTTTCTTCTTCAAAATTCACCTATCATCTTGCCCCCACCGGGCCCCAAACTTTCATTTCAACTCTGGTACACGGGGTTTCCTTTCCCTTTCCCCAAATTAAAGGGCCCAACAATTTTTCCCGGTCACATTTTAAACTAAAAGATGTTGACGTGAGATCGCCCCCCGCTAACATCACTGAAGATACAATCAAAATCCCCCAAACTAAAGTCCCGATGGGGACTTGCCTAACTCCCTTTTTGCAGGACAATACCGCAGGGGATTTTTTTCCCCCCCAAAATTTAAAGACATATGACGAATTTAAGACCACATTCAATAAATATTTCAGTGGCAGTCAGAAATCCGGTATCCTTGCTCCCCTTTTAGACTTAGCAAACTCACAAAAGGGAAGAAAAACCCTATCCCAGTTTTTTTCGGCCTTACAAAAATCTTCTAACGTCAAGTTTTTGCCTTTAATTTAAAACAGCTAGAATTTTCCCGGGAAAGGGGTTTCCCGGGAAAAATGGGGGGAAAAAAGTCACAAGCTGTCGCAACCTTTTTGGGTACTACACTTATATGTTCCCCATACACCCTTCCAAAGCTAAACAGGCGTCTGAAAAAACCCCTTTCACTTTGCCCCCAAAAAGAACCTTTAAAATGCATTTTTCTTTTCCAAAATTTTTATGACTCTTCGCACTATTTTTTTCAAACCCTTTCACATTCTTTTATGGCCCGCTGCGTTTTCACCCCAAAAACCCAACCCCCAACACCACCAACCCCCCGAAGCACTTCTCGTCCTCCTTTTTAACTCCCAAAACCCCGTTCACCCCCCAAACAATCGGGGCCAAAAAACAACGCTCATCTTTACATTTACGACAGTTTCCCCTGCTAATCCCTCCCTCCTTATTGTATTTTATTTTCAAAAACAAGGAAACCCCCACTATCGAGCGTTTTTCTTCATACCCCACGTCATTTTCCCAAAACCCGGCAGTTTTGTTCCACGCTTTTTTTGATCACCATGGCAAAGTGGTCACGACACCTTTTTGAATGTCGCGTAGGAAAAAAACGCTCCTTTGTATTCCAGCAAACAACACCTTGACGATCGTGAAGGAAACCCCAACTCCTCGCCATTCACAACAGTAAAAACCCTTTTAAAGGGCTACCACACGAAAGTGCACTCCTCCCAAACCCCACGAAACCCCAAACACAAGATGAACCTTCCCCTCCCTTTGGGATACCATTTTTTAATACACTTTGGGGGGACCCAATGAAATTTTTTTAAAACTTTAATTTAAACCCACTAATTTCACCTTGTTTTTTGAAAAACAGGTTTTTTCAGTTTTAAAATCCAAAGGGGCTAAGGGGGTGGGGTTTGGAAAACCCTCAGATCTTTGCGTCATCGTAAATTTAATCATTTTAGGGAAACCCTTTTGAAATGCAAATTTGTGGAATCGTGGAACCGCCCTCACCTAAATCTAGGGAAAGTTTTTTGTTTAAAAAACCCTTTCCTATTTTTGACTTGCCACCCGTCAGCCTGAAATTACTTTTATAGCAGCGGGTAAAACCCTTCCATGACGCTCTCATTTGGGCCCTCCCCGCTCCCAACCCAAAAAACAGATAGACCTATACCCCCCTTACATGGGGAAAAAAAAAATTTTTGCGTGAACGTTTATTCCCAGAGGTCTTGAAACAATCTAGGCTTTTCCTGACTCTTTCACCCCGACATTGTCCCTCCACTTTCGCCCACTCTCCCCTGTCTTCACCCAAACTCTTTATTCCCCCTGCAAATCCCATGACCCAAAACTCTGATACAAGTGTTTTTTCCCCTTCCTAGTTCTCCACTTGCAATGCCAACCAAAATTCACCATCCCGGGCCATGTCGTCGGTTCCCCTGGTCCCTTTCTCCCCTCCCCAAAAAGAAAACGTAAGGGCCCTTTGGGGGCGTATGTAGCCAAAAGACGCTTTCTACGTCTAATAACACCACTTCCAAATCCCCAAAAACTCACTTTACAAAGTCTTAGAAGACCAAGCTAAAACATGCCCCCCTGTCCTTTTCGTCCAACGTTGGCTTCTACCACACACCCCGCACCCTGGGAGACGTTTTTGGGGAAAAGGCGTTTTGAACGTCGATTTTTTTTGTCTCTCCCTGGACAGTACTCATTCTGCTCTAGCTGTTCCTGCACGCTGTGCAGAATCAAAAAAACATGGCAGATCAAAAAATTTATGTGGTTAAAGTTTTAACACAGTTCCCGTCACTCTTTCCCCGTGGTACCCGACTTTGTAAAATTTAAAAGTCTACCCAAACTGACGTTTCGGTTTTCGACCGGAAAGTCCCCCAAAAAGTCCACGAGTTCAGTTAACTTCATTTTTAGTTCAGGGGCCTTTAAATTTGGGCTTTACCTTCAAGCTCATTGCAAAAACCCCAACCCTCCAGGGTTCACAGGATAGCTTATTCAACCTTGCCGAATTCAAGGGTATTTTTTCTCCCCCCCGGGTTAAAACACTAGGGAAAACCCAACCCTTCACCAATTTAAAATTAAACTTTAAAAAAACGCCCAACCGGCCCCACATAACGTTTTCGCATGGCCCAAAAGTAAGAAAAGCCATTGTCGATCGCATGGTTTTTCCCCAAAAGCTAAATTTATGGAAAACCCTTTTAAAAGGGCTTTGAGGGATCCCTTCAAAGCCCCCAAGGGTTTCCCGGTTCCAAAAAAAGCTCAGGCGAAAGGCGTCCCCGTAGTCGTTTCCCGAAACTCTTTTAAAAAATGACTGTTTCCTTCTCGGTATCCCCTGCCCGTCCTCGGGGGATATTTTTTCAGGGAATTTTTTGGGGATCATAACCCCTGTTTTTTTTTCCCCCTTGGGTTTGTGCCCGGGGGGGTTCGGCAAGTGAACTTGGGGCGCAGAAAGCCGTGAATACACTGCTTTTTTTAAAAACCCTTTAGGACTTACCAGTTTCTGTGTATGCCTTTTGGGTCTTTCTGGATCACCCGCGGGCGTTCCAAACGCTTGATCAATTCCTATTCACTGGGTTTAAAGGGTAATACCCTTTTTCATCCCCTTTACGACTTGTCTTTTCTCTAAAACAGTTTTTTTTCCCGAACATCTCCCCGAAAAACCCAAAAAGTTTTCACTCGTCTTCAGGACCAGGCTTTAAACTTTTAAAATCTCCAAATGCGCGTTTCCTTTCCCCAAAAAAAAACTACCTTTCCCTTTGGGCCCTCTTATTAACGCTGGGGGGGTATTCAAACGTCAAAAACAAAGTCGCGCTGTAACTAATTTCCTACTCCAAATCAATGTCGATCAAGTCCGTAGTTTTATAGGACTTAGCTCCCTATACCCGCGATTTATCAAAAATTTGCCGCCATGGCTTCTCTAATCACTTCACTCTTAAGAAAGATGTTCCCCCTTCCCCCTTGGTCTGACAGTCAAAAACGCTTTTTGCTGCTCTTAAGGGACGCTCTCCCCTTCTGCGCCTGTTCCTTTGCGTCCCTGGGCTACAATAAACCTTTCATTTTCAACACTGACCTAGCTACAAATGGTTTTCGGGCTGTAATCATGCAAGACCACGATGGAAAAAAACGGGCCCCCAAAAACGCGTATCCCCTTTGTCACTTAACAAGGCAGAGAAGAATAAAGCAGTGACAGAGATCGGGAAACCCTTGCAGTCCCTTTGGTCCCCTTAAAAAAGTTTTTTTCCCCCATTCATGGCTTTCCTATCAAGGGGCCTTACGGGTTTATAAAAACCCCTTTCTTAAAACCTCTTCAAGGGCCAAAAGGGCCCTCCGGGGGCATGGGTCGATGGTTTCTTACAATTCAAGTTTCATTTCCTGAGTTTGCGTACATTCAAGGCAAAAACTAACGTTGCAGCTGATGCTCTTTCTCGGGGGAACTGTGCCCTTTTCATGTCCTGTCACCACGCAAACATCCACATTTGACACCCCCCCCCCCTTTTTCACGAAGATCTTACACTGCTCCCAAAGCAAAGACCCCCCATGGTCAAAAGTCATCTATTACCTTTTATCAGGGATGACCCCTACATTTTCCCAAGGTTCCCCTTTTTTTTCCCCCTTACCTCCTTCAGGAAAGTTTTCTGTACAAAAGCAACCCACCCTTCCCGGCAAACAGAACCGTCCCCCGTCTCATTCCCCCCCAATTGTCATTCCTCCCCCCAAATCATTCCCCGTTTTCCCCTTAAAAATAATTTATGACACAACCCAAAAGCTTCACATCCTGGCAAGGGGAAAAAACAAATTTCCCCAAGCTTTGACTTAAAATTTTTTGGGCCCCCATAGGAAAAGGGTAAACAAAGGGCTACATTGAAGTATGTCATGGGGGTTTCAAGAACTAAAGGTGTAAACCTGCTCATGTTTCCAAAATTTCATTTTTCCGTGCCCCTTTAAACACCATGGGAAGTTTTTGGGGTTTATTTGTGGAAACTTTGCTCTTACTGAAAAGTGGAAATCAAAATTTAATGGTTTCTGGTTTATAATTTTTTACGTTTTTCCATTATTTTCCCCTGCCCAAAAAATCAGCACAAACAGTGGCCCCGTGCATTTCTTGATCATGTCATTTGTCCCCTTTTACTACTCCCAAAAGGGTTTTGTTTGGGCTGATAACCCCAAAACTGGTTTTGTTAATCAAGTTCTTGATTCCTTTTGCCAACAGTTCAATATCCCGGGAAATGTTTTGTTCTTTCTTACCCCCCCCCCAGTGCTAAAAGGTTTTTGGTTTTGAAAAGTTTTTAACCGTTAAAAACATTTAACCTTTACGCTCCCTTATTCCCCGACAAATGACAAAAATTTGGGACCCCTATGCCCTCAGGGGATGGCTTTCTCTCAATTCCCCCATCAAAAAGTCTGGCCCCTAGACCCCCACTTTCATTCTGTTTGCCAAAGGAAAAAACTTCCCTTTCCCTTTTGATCTTTTGGTCCAAACCTTTAAGCCTATTAAAAACCCATGATGACTTTTTTCAAGACTAAGGTTCACACGTTCCAACCAAAAACACCCAAAGTTTTCCAACAATCCCCTTTCTCTCTCTAAAACTGATATGCTCCCCTTTTCACAAAAAATCCCCTTCCCCCATTTACGCTTTTACGTAGGTGACCCTTGTTATTCCCTGTTTTCAATCAAACACTCCAAAATTTGACCCTAAGGGTTTTACGGGCCCCCTTTCCCGGGGCCCTAGCTCAGGAAAAATGGGGAAAAAGGTTCAGTCGCCCTTTACTTAAAATGACGGCCTAGGGGAAAGTTTCCCAAACCCTTTATTCTCTTAAGAAAATTTCCCCAGGCCTTAATGTGAGGAACCCCAACCCCGTTTTCCCGCTGAATCCACCTCCCCCAATCACAACCCCAAAACCCGCTACTTCTTTCTACTCCTTCAAACCGCTCCCCAATCCTCTAGGGCCCCCGGGTTTTTTCCCCCGGTAGTAGTTTAGAAGTAACTCCTTTTTTTTTCTTTTCTTTTCCATGTACCCTTTTATGTAATTTTGGGACATAGGATTGGGGATTCTCAATATTTTTTTTTCGTACTCTTATGTCTGTTTTAGATTAGGGTTTTGTTATAGTATTTTATTTTGTACCATCCGGTACCTTCCACGATTTTTGTTTTTTCCCCCATTATATTTTTAAAAGAGTAGTATCCTTTTCCTGTTCCTTCCCCCTATTTTTTTATTCTAAAATATATAGATAGGTATTTTTTTGTGTCCATTTTTATTGGGGTTTTCCCCTCTACTTTGTTTTAGTTTTTATGATTATTCCTTTTTTCGAGATGAGGGCATCTCGGGTAGCGTCACCGAGCATATGTAGTATTAGTATTAGTATTATTGGTGTTCAACTATGTGTTCAACCGTATTCTGTGTTCTGTGTTCTGTATACTTGATGTTGGGTCCTGGAACACCTGGCTAATCCACTCCCTAGGCAATACGCTAATCCACTCCCTAGGCAATACCACTAATCCCTTAAACTCGACCTCAGCCTCGCCAAATGTTCTCAGGTGTTCAGGTCGTCAGATCATCAGGTGTCAGGTCGTCAGATCATCAGGTGTCAGGTCTTGAGTATCTTGGCTCTTTATAAAGGATGTCTCTTGTAGAGACAAGACACTTAGACACAGACCTCCGTACCAGCAACTCCCAAGCCTTCAAGTCACAAGTCATCCAAATCCACGGCAGGAGCAACTCACTAGTCCGCGAGTCACCTTACACCAACCTTACCTGTTACCTTTTTACCCAAGTTAATAAACCACTATCAAAGCAGAGTTACCTGTTTCTGCTCACCCTAAAAGTGACATACCAAAAGTCACTTTACACACCACACGAGCGACTCTTAAATAAGGTTAGGGCTCATGGTATAGATGGGAAGGTTCTTCATTGGATCAGAGCTTGGCTAAGTAATAGGCAACAAAGGGTTACAATTAATGGTTCCAAATCTGAATGGGGACTGGTGACAAGTGGAGTTCCACAAGGGTCTGTTTTGGGCCCATTACTATTTTTGATTTACATCAACGACTTGGATAGTGGGATTAGCAGTGATATCAGCAAGTTTGCTGATGATACTAAGTTAGGTAGGATTATTGGATCACAGTCTGACGTAAACATATTGCAGGGAGACTTAGATAAACTTAACGAGTGGGCAGTCAGATGGCAGATGGAATTTAATATTGATAAATGTAGCGTTATGAATGTTGGTAGAAAAAACCCTGGTAATAGATAGACCATAAGCAATGTATCGCTGAAAAGATCAGAAGGTGAAAAAGATCTTGGAGTGAGGGTGAGCCCAGACCTCCGACCTAGGAAACAATGTATTGAGGCCAGAAATAGAGCTAATAGAGTATTAGGATTCATTACCAAAAGTGTTAAAAGTAGAAGTGCGGAAGTTATTCTAAAGCTTTATCTGGCTCTAGTCAGGCCTCACCTAGACTATGCAGTTCAGTTTTGGTCTCCATATTACAGGATGGATATAGTGTTGTTAGAAAAAGTGCAGAGAAGGATGACCAAAATGATACAAGGGATGCGTAACTTTAGTTATGAGAGGAGATTGAAGTTATTAAAATTACACTCACTCGAGAGACGCAGAGTTAGGGGCGATCTGATAGAAGATTTTAAGTGGATAAAGGGATTTAATAAAGGAGAGGTAGGAAAAGTTCTTACGGCTTTTAACCAGGGTAGAACAAGAAGTAACGGACTCAAGCTGGAAAAGCGTAGATTTAGAAAGGAAATAGGGAAAAACTGGTTCACAAATAGGGTGGTGAATGAATGGAATGGTCTCAGTAAACAGGTAGTTAGTGCTGAGTCATTGGGAGCTTTAAAGGGGAGCTGGATAGCTTCATGGATGGGGATGAAAGGTGGATGTAGGTAGTGTTAGGTGACAGGAACTACCACGTGTAGGCCTCGCGGCCTCTTGTAGCTTCCTTATTTTCTTATGTTCTTATGTTCTCTCTGTTATAGAGCTATTGCTGTGGATAGCATGGGCTTTTGCACTTGAGAAAAAGAAAGAGGGAGAGAGAGAGAGAGAGAGAGGGATAAGATAAGATACTTTGATCCTATCTAGACACTTTGCAAGTAACAACTATAAGGTTATTGACTATACAAAGTGCCACCACGCCAGGGCGAACTTGGTGGACTCGAACCACTGACCGAATGCAGGGACTCTGCACGCGAATCCGTGACTCTACCAGCCGCGCCACACTGGCGGGTAGAGAGAGAGGGAGGAAAGGCACACAGAGAAATAGAGAAAGAGAGCCTGCCAAAAAGAACCATCCTCCCCAATCAGACGTGGTAATCTTTCTCCATAATTACCGTGAAATTCCTGGCGTCCCCATGTCATTATTCCACGTGGTGAAGCTCTGAAGGGGACACCACGATAATAATAGGTACTTACGGTGGACAGATTTTTCACTTACAGAACTAAAAGGAGGAAGGAAGGCGAGGAGACAGAGTGATGGAGAGGGGGTGAAGGGGAGAGGAGCAAACAGTGTAGCAGAGAAAGGAAAAGGGATGAGAAAAGTGGGTGAAGAGGGAAGGACGGAAGGGAGATTTTTCACGTACTGAGGCAAAAGGAAGTAGAAAGAGAGGATTGGGTAACGAGGACTAGGAGGGTTGAGTGTGCCTGTGTGTATGTGTGTGAGAGAGAGAGAGAGAGAGAGAGAGAGAGAGAGAGAGAGAGAGAGAGAGAGAGAGAGAGAGAGGAGAGAGAGAGAGAGAGAGAGAGAGAGAGAGAGAGAGAGAGAGAGAGATAAGATAAGATACTTTGATCCTATCTAGACACTTTGCAAGTACCAACTACAAGGTTATTGACTATACAAAGCGCCACCACACCAGGACGAATTTGGTGGACTCGGAGAGAGAGAGAGAGAGAGAGAGAGAGAGAGAGAGAGAGAGAGAGAGAGAGAGAGAGAGAGAGAGAGAGAGAGAGAGAGAGAGAGAAGTATAGTTAGAAACACCGCACATACCTTGACTGTTAGGAGTAGTTTTGAAAATTAACACTAACCATAAACCTCACCACAACATAACTATCACCACCATTCGCCCATCTTTATCATCAACACTACTGCCGCTACCACAATCACCACTATTACTACCTCTTCTTGCTCCATTTCTAGTGTTGTTGATGTGGTAGTGCACCATCACCACCACCGCTAATACATCACCACCATTAATGCTCATAATTACTTGTCTTTTCATACTTCTACTTCAACTTCTACTTTTGCTCCTACTACTTCTACTACTAACAGGCTGCTGGAGGGAGAGAGGAGGCGATGCACGGGGTGTGAGAACAATGGTAGTGAGGCATGCAGGCTTAGCGTGGGAAGTGTTTGTGTGGTCAACAGCGAGCAGAGTCGAGGCAAACTGTACTGAATTCCACTTGATACACTGTTGATGCTGTTGCTGCTCTGTTAAGCGTGTTCTGATGCCTCATATTATCTGCTTACTCTCACTTCCCCCAACCAATTCTCCTTCTCTTCATCATGGTTGTTTATATTTATTCTATTCTTTGTCTGTCTCTAAATCCGTGTTTTTACTCTCCTTTATCAAATGGCATGCCCCAACGGCTTACGATCCAATTATTTCAATTTTCACAGCAGTTAAGTTTGGTGGTATGTACTGTACACTTTTTATATTCTCTCTCTCTCTCTCTCTCTCCTCTCTCTCTCCTCCTCTCTCTCTCCTCTCTCTCTCTCTCTCTCTCTCTCTCTCTCTCTCTCTCTCTCTCTCTCTCTCTCTCTTCTCACTCTCACTCTGTGTCTGTCTGTCTGTCTGTCTGTCTGTCTCTGTCTGTCTGTCTGTCTGTCTGTCGCTTAGAGCTTTCACACACTCACTTACACTCTCTCTCTCTCTCTCTCTCTCTCTCTCTCTCTCTCTCCTCTCTCTCTCTCTCTCTCCTCTCTCTCTTCCTCTCTCTCTCTCCTCTTCTCTCTTCCTCTCTTCTCTCTCTCTCTCTCTCTCTCTCTCTCTCTCTGTACGTATGTGTGTCGCTTCGCCTTTCTTTCAATTATTACTCACTCTCTCCTCTTCCCTTCTTCACTCCATCTCCCTCCTCTTCTCCTCCTCCTCCCTCTTTCTTCTTCTCCCTCTCTTCCTCTCCCTCTCCTTTATTTCTTGTCCCTCTCTCCGCCTTTCCTCCTCTTCTCTTGTCTTCTTTTCTTCCTCTCCCTATCTTTCTTTCTGTCTCTCTTTCCCCCTCTCTCTTTTTCTCTTCATCTCTCTCTCTTCATCTCTCCCTTTCTCTCTCATTCTCCCACTTCCCTCTCCATCTCTCACTCCCTCTCTACCCCTCACCCCCACCCACACGAGAGGTAGCCAGCATCTAGATTCACAGCTCATCTCCCTCCTCCCCACGCACCCTCCCCTCCCCTTCGCTCATCACCCAAAGACAAGACATCCTCCACATGTTAGTAATCAGCTGAGGCTTCCGACTAAGTGTTATATGCTAAGAAAAGCACGATGGGCAGTCTGGGTCTCATACGGGATAAGTGTTAATGAACGAACACTATGTCCTCTCACGCGTGTACAGGAAGACATTATGCTGTGATGTGTAAAAAGGTACTGACGTCTCACAAATGTATACATAAAGAGAGTTTCACGATGTAGATAGACACGACTATTTTCTTATGATGAGTCTTATTTTCATAATTGGAATAGTGTAATGTTATAATGGTTATGAAGACATTCAGGACCATTTGAACATTTGATATGTAAAGGACGAGATGGTCCTTTGCTGGAAACGCATCCGTCCTGCCTAAATGGTTAATTTTTTACAGATACAGAAGTAATGCCACGATGAGCAGTTTCCATTGGATTATAAAGATATTCTGAACCAGGTAATTACCATGCAAAGATTAAAATGGAGTCATGGTGAAAATATATGCGATTACATTCTACCTAGTAGAAGAATATGATGCCAATGATAATAATGATACGCGTGTTACATATATATATATATATATATATATATATATATATATATATATATATATATATATATATATATATATATATATATATATATATATATATATAATATATATATATATATATATATATAGTTGACAAAGGCACGCTGGAGAAGGCAATTCTTTAATGATAGAAAAAAGTCGATTGTCAGCGGAAGAGGGAAGTGTTTTCTGCAACTCTCTGTAGAGGTAGATACACCTCTCCCCTACAGCAATAAGATACTAAAGATTACGTTTATCTTACATAAGACACACGCGTAGATTCCAAGACAAGTGTTAAGGCTCACCCACCAGTGTTCCCTAGACCCATCACTTCAGTTTCGTTTAGTTTATTGACCACAGAATAATTAGTTGGTATTGAATTCATAAGAGTTTGCATAAAAAAAACCATATACAAATCATGAAAGTAATAGTAAACAACAATTACCGCATAGTCCACTCTCTATTACTATATTAGGCCTGAGATGATTAAGGAGACATAGTTGCTTCCATCAGAAGGTTTGAAGAATTGCCAAACACATGTTTTCGTAACGGACATTCGCAAAATATAATATTTTTACCTTTATTGGTCTACTCATTCCTTACCCCTCGAGGCAGGTGCACCACCGACCACGTAACACTTTGTGTCCCAAAAATATAAAAGTTCGGGTCAAACGAAGGCTTAGAGATAATGAGCACAAAATAACACGTCTTCATAAATAGTAGGCAAGACAAACCATAATTTTAAGAAATAGATAAAACAAAAGGTAAACACGTTAGTTTCTCTCGATCATTGGCAGTGTTGCGTTAGTGTTCAATTAAAATTACTTGTTGGTAACAACATGCGTCGAGACTATTAGTATCTAGGGATGTGCACAGTGCTACAGACGCTCAAAACCCCAATTTATATATCAAATCGAAGGTGAGAAATATTATAGAAGCAAGATTCAGAATAGTCCTATAAGCCTATTTATTTACTTCTATTTGACTGATGAAGGTATTCTACAAGTCCTGTCTTCAATATCCTTTAAAGTAATCGTCCAGACCATTTCATCATTCCTGATTTAATGCAGTCAAAATATAGCCATGATCGAGTATATCAACAATATGTTGTCTAATTTTGCATCCAGTCACCCGTTTTTAAATGATCCGCATTCAA
>JACEEZ010001112.1:43980-73980 GCA_016584305.1 Chionoecetes opilio | reverse complement strand
CAGAGTGACTCACGATGCACTGAGTCAAACGCCTTCTTGAGATCAACATAGGCTGCAAGCATCCCCTGTCGAAACTCACGTCGGCGTTCCACCAGGACACGAAGCGCTAGGATAATAATTATGATAATAACAACAAAAATAATAATGATGATGATAATGATAATGCAATTAATAACAATAATGATAATAATAATGACATAAACAACGCGCTTATAATAATAAAATTACGATAGCAGATTAAGTAATCAGTGATGCTCTACTCGCGTATAAGGCAAAAGGAAAAGAAACACAGTTTACTATTCCGCACAGCTATTATTCAGTTTTCTATTCAGGAAACACAGCTTACGAATTCGAGTCAATGACATAGAAACAAAGATCGGATAGATCGGATAAATATCATCAGTATACGAAGTTGTATATTGAAGGATTGATGACGTCTTTCCTGCTTGTTTTCTCGCTACTTTATTGGTTTTTTACCTTCTGTGCATGGAACCTTTCTTTCGATTTCATATTTGCTTTGTTTTCTTCCTGCATGGCTGCATGGTTGTTATTTTCCTTGCTTGTTTATTTACTTAATCATGTTATGTCATGCTTTCGATCTCGCTCACTTTCCACCCTGTTTATTTACTTATTTTATTGTTTGGTGGCCTGCTGAGCAGTTGCCATACTTTTCTTGTATTCCTACTTATCCCTTTCTTGCTTACATCTTTGCGTTTTTTTTTTGTGCTCGATCCTTATTTTGTTCAGTGTTTGTGTTTACTTCCATGCATGTATATATATAGTACTACTTAGAATCTACCACCTATACATATAATGATGTTTCCATTAACACAATTTGATGTAAAACAAAAAGAAGGAATACAACGAGAGAAAAAGGAGAAAGGAAGAAGAAAGGGAGGTACAGGGGAGGGAATAGGGGATGAGGAAAGAGCTGCAATAAGATATCCTTGTCAACATTAACTGAAAATTGATCTGATTATAGGCGGGGGGAGGGAGGGGGGTGACATCTGTCTTTCTCCTATCCACTTCTTGATGCTGGGGGGTGTAGGGGGTGAGGGGATGAGGTCTTCATTCGAGTGTCAATTTATCAGCGGGAAGAGTGGACGTCAAGCGAATAAAAGCAATCAAACAAAGCAATACTGGGATTAATGGATGGGCTGAACACGACAAAGAGAATGGGGGTGGCACGGGGGTTGAAAGAAGAGTGTAGGAGTAGTATGGTTGATAAAGGTTTGGAAGGAAAGAGGAAAGGATTTTGAAGGAGAGGAAGAAGGAAAAGGACATGCAGGAGTACAAAGGTTGGAAGGTGCATGAAAGAGGAGGTAGGGAGGGAAATAGGTGGGTAGGGAGATTAATGGAGGCGTAAGGTATTTGAGGTCGAAGCAAAAGGTCGTTTTCACGTGACGTCACAGCGTTCTTCTCGCAAACAAAAGACGTCACAGATGCGGTTGTGTAGGACCACTGAGGAACTAGCCGCAGTGATTACTACATTTGATTTGCTAAGACACTATCATTGTATGGAGTTAATAGGTGTACAAACAAGCTGAGTACGTTTCCCTATGTGTCTTTCGTTTGACTCCTTGCATGCAGAACATAAGAGATATGGAGGGAAAAGGAGAAAACACTTTTTAAATGCAGTCCCGCGGATCACGATCCCAAACAAGAATTGTATTGATTTATGGGATAGAATATGATAGTTTTCTTCATAACATTAGGCTGTCAATGATAGAAAATACACTATTTATCGTTGCATACTAAGTACAAACCCAACATTGTGATACATGTAGGCATTTTAGGTTGTTTTGCTGCGTGGCCTAGCTGAGATGCGAGGGATGAGGAAGCCATGGCAAGTTTATGTACATGTTTGTGATAATACAAGAATGTCACCTGATTTTAATTCGTTGATATATTGAAAAATCACTGTTGTCATGGCTTAGATAACCAACAATCAGCAACATTCTGTTTTGGGATCGTGATCCGTGGAACTGCGGGCCATGAAGCATGAAGAGCCAAAATAATATATATATATATATATATATATATATATATATATATATATATATATATATATATATATATATATATATATATATTATATATATATATATATACTATATATATATATTAAATATATATTATATTATATATAATTTAGGGTGGTCCTTATCTGTACGATAAAAATCTAAGTTAGAATTTCTAAGGTCACACCCCCAAAGTTATTCATTGTGATCAACATAATCGCACTAAAATTGGTTACCCTAGCTCAAAAATTCTGGTGCCGTACGGCACTGAAGTTTGTCCCTATGACGTCATGAGTCGCTTAAAGAAGGCCTTTCGCTTCACGAATCAGTGCAGTGTCTGCTCTGACGACGAAAAACGTGTTTCCTCACTGTGTAACTGGGCTTTCAGACATGGAGAGCCGAAGAGCCAACGACCGAAAGAACCGAAGTATGGTTGGTGGGGCAGCCCCTCACAGAACTGACTGCTGGGAAGCTGCCGTCGAACAAGGAAGTCTTGCAGCGGCTCTTTCACCTCCTCCGCCTCGACAAAGCTACTCTTCGCGGCGCTGCTCTTCATCTCAACGAAGAAGTTGCGGCATTCTGGGCCCGAGCTCGGATCCCCGTCGTTCAACCTCAGCACCGCGTGGGGAAGATTGAGCAGCTCTACGAGAAATGGAGGCAGCTGGGCAAGAGCAAGAGCCGACAGTCTGCGACCGAGCTGAAGAAGAGGGAAGATTTCACAGTCAAACTGTCCTTCCTCTTCGACATTGCTCACGCCGAGGCCTTGTCCTTTATGAAGAACAAGGAGGATGTGGAATTCTTGCAACGTCAACGAGAGGCCGGCCGCCCCAGGAGGATGTTGGGGATTGACGAGAAGTTGGTGAAGCAGGAGGAGAGGAAGGCGACGAGGGACAAGGCGGAAGCGGCCCGCAGAGACAAGGAGCGTGGAAGGAAGGAAGCTGCAAGAGGAGCCACGGCGGAACTCTCGGACGTTGATGATGGTGCTGAAGACCAACCCGGGCCGTCATCAGCTGTTCTGGAGGAATCTCCTGCCAAGCGAGCTCGCGGCCGGGTCTCAGCCATCACTCCTGCTCTCTGTGCTGCCCTCGATCGAACCAAGACTACGGACCGGGGGGCGGTGCATATCTTGGCTGCTGCTGCCTCAGCCTACGACCAAGACCCAGCTGAGATGGCCCTGAACCGACAGAGCATCAGGAGAGCCCGTATTCAAGCCAGAGCTATCGCCGCCTCGACCTCTCGCGCCTCCCTGCCCGAGGGTGTCGTCCTGACCGTCCACTGGGACGGGAAGATGGTCGCTGATGGACCTGGGCAGGAGCTGGCAGAGCGACTTCCAATTTTGGTGGCTGGCGAGCGGCGAAGGGGTGTCGAAGCTCCTGAATGTTCCCAAGCTCCCATCTAGCACGGGAGCAGCCATGGCGGATGCCGTATTCGCCACACTTCAGGACTGGGGACTCACCGACCGTGTTGTTGGGATGGCTTTTGACACAACGGCCTCCAACACTGGACAACTGTCAGGGGCTTGTCTTCTTCTTCAGCAGAAGTTGGACAAGCATCTCCTTCACTTCGCCTGTCGCCATCACATCCTGGAGCTCGTGGTTAAAAAGGTCTTCGGCCTCTGCACCTTCCTTGTTACGTCTGGACCCGACAACCAACTGTTCAAGCGTTTCAAAGAAAAATGGGGCGCCATCGACACTGCCAGGTTCCAGACTCTGCTTGACGATCCTGCCGATCCTGCCGATCCTGCCGATCCGCCTCAATCGTTCGCTCAGGTGAGAGACTTCGCCATGCAGCAGCTGAGCGTTCATCATCCACGCCACGACTATCGCGAGCTCCTGGAACTCACCGTCATTGTTCTGGGGGGAGTTCCGCAGAGGGGGATACGCTTTGCCCGGCCTGGGGCGTATCACCTTGCTCGATGGATGGCGAAGATCATCTACTCGATCAAGATCTTCCTCTTTCGCGAACAATTCCAGATTCGTCAGCAGGATATCCAAGGCCTGAGGCGCTTCGTCACCTTCTGCGTCACACTCTACGTGCCGATGTGGTTTCGAGCTCCCGTGGCTTCAACCGCCCCTGCAATGGACCTGCAGTTTCTGCAAGACATCTCTGCTTATCCGGACTCCGAAGTCGCCATCACCGCTACGACGGCTTTCGGACGACACCTCTGGTACCTCTCCGAGGAGTTGGCCGGCCTTGCCTTCTTCGACGACTATGTCGACGTCGACACAAAGAGAAAGATGTTGGCCGCCCTGTCCAAGGAGGGCCCTCCAAAGCGCGTGACGATGGACCTCAGTCCCGATACCATCAAGCAAAAACATCTCTGGGACTTCGTCACGAGCACCACCCGCCGCACTGTGTCAGCGCTCGGAACCAACGACGGTTTCCTGGACGTCGACCCTCAGACGTGGAATGGCCGAGAAAACTTCCAGAAGGCCAAGACAACTGTCGCTGCAGTGAAGGTCACCAACGACCTCGCCGAGAGAGGAGTAGCCCTCATGCAAGACTACCTTCCCCACCTGACACGCGACGAAGAGCAGCGCCAGTTCCTCCTTCAGTCCGTCGAGGCCCACCGCCAGACATTCCCGGATTCCAAAAAGAAAACCGTTGTTGGCGGCCTACCTATAAGAACTAGGCAACAATGAGTGGGAGATAGGCACCTATGGAACCCCCCCCCCCAAGAGGGGATAATACTCACTTCATGTGAGGGGGACCTAGACATACCCTTAGGTAGGTACTATGGTAAAACTTCGGAGGCGTTGCGACACCAGAAAGAATTGAGCTATATTCACCAAATTCGGCATTCGTAGGTATTAGACCAAATGGAACACTTCTGCGGGGTGAGTCATTAAACTTTTCGAAAAAAAAAATGAAGGCCCACCCTAAATATATATATATATATACATATATATATATATATATATATATTATATATATATATATATTATAATTATATATATATATATATATATATATATATAATATATATATATATATATATTATATATATATATATATATATATATATATATATATATATATATATATAATATGTGAATGCTGGGGTAGTACCTCAGTTGCAACGATAAATCAAGTATTCTTCTAACACGTAAAACCTAATTTGTTGAGAGACACCATTGCATATTTATCTTTCTACCCCCTTCGCTTTACTTCTCTAAAAGTACCATATGATCTTTGATTGCTGGCACATCTCAATATTTTTTGGTATTTCAAAAAATCAATCATACCAATATCATTGACAGTAATTATGATTAATTAGATAATGGCTAGTAATGCAGTATGAATCATATTGGTAGATAAATAACTATGAACTAAGTCATACACTCATATTATATCCTCATTAACGACCACTTCCCTTATATATATATATATATATATATATATATATATATATATATATATATATATATATATATATATATATATATATATATATATAATATATATATATATATATATATATATATATATATATATATATATATATATATATACACAGTGCGCCAAAGTATTGTTCGCGACATCATAACACAGCGCTTCCATACGGGAACTCAGAAAATGTACTCTATGGCAGCCTACTGACTTCCGAGAGAGAGATCTTACATATGGCAGCTTGTTTAAGGCACGGGCAGTCCATCAAGACCGTTGAGGAATGTTCAGATGCCACTTGTCAATTATAGACGAAGCCTTTTAAAAAGTATCGCCTTCCTTCCCGCGAGTAATTTGAACAGACGCGCATTGGTATAACTATCATTATTTTCATAATGGGTGGCAAGAAAGGCCTAACAAAGGAGCAAATTAAAGTTATTGTATCTCTACACAAGGCATAGAGGCCAGTGGAAGAAATATCAAGGATTGTGGATGTTACGAGGAGATGTGTGCATAAGTGGGTGGAGAGTTTCACGGTGGGTTGGCGGGTGGTGACAGCCGCGACACCGTAACAGTATAAGTGGCCAGGGCGAGAATGTAAAAGTCATATCGCAATATTTTTCTTGCTCTTATTTGAGGATGGGCATCCACTTGACGTTTCATGACATTTAGGGTGCTTGCTGATGTTTTACATCCTCACCCTGGCCACTTATACTGTTACGGTGTCGCGGCTGTCACCACCCGCCAACCCACAATGAAACTCTCCACCCACTTATGCACACATCTCCTCGTAACATCCACAATCCTTGATATTTCTTCCACTGGCCTCTATGCCTTGTGTAGAGATACAATAACTTTAATTTGCTCCTTTGTTAGGTCTTTCTTGCCACCCATTATGAAAATAATGATAGTTATACCAATGCGCGTCTGTTCAAATTACTCGCGGGAAGGAAGGCGATACTTTTTAAAAGGCTTCGTCTATAATTGACAAGTGGCATCTGAACATTCCTCAACGGTCTTGATGGACTGCCCGTGCCTTAAACAAGCTGCCATATGTAAGATCTCTCTCTCGGAAGTCAGTAGGCTGCCATAGAGTACATTTTCTGAATTCCCGTATGGAAGCGCTGTGTCATGATGTCGCGAACAATACTTTGGCGCGCTGTGTATATTCTTATATATACTTATATACTTATATATATATACACTTCACTTCACTTATGTGGGAATTTATTTCACATACATATTTAATTTGAAGTCCTTACCTAATCATCAAACCCATGTTCTATCTCCCGACACATTATCCCAGCTAATCAACTAGCAAGGATACTTATCGGTGGATAGTGGGTTGAAATGTGGATCAGGTGGTGATTAATACTGCATGTCCGGTGATCCGATGTGGTTGCGCGTGATCAGAGCCCGTGAATTACAAGAGGCGGAGGGCTGGAGACTTATTGTTTCGTTATCACGTCAGATTGGTTTTCACACCCTATTATCCATGACGCATGGCTATTATCAGTGTGTTGATTCTAACACGTCCAATTGGCTTTAAACTAATATGTACAAATCTCTTCTTTATACAAGCACGTATATTAGTAAAAGATGTTATTAAGGCGAGGGTCTGGCGTGTACTTTTAGACAAGCACGTATATTAACTGTTACTCCTGAGGATGGCTGGAGTGTACTGATTCTCCAAGGTGGGTGAGACCCCCGCTACCAATACCTATGACACGTGTATGATGACAGGTGGCCTAGAATCTAATGGGCGGCGGCCAATGACCGCGCTTCAAAATCAAGGTGCTAATTATTTAAGTGCAATGCTTATTAACCACTGGGAATATTAATTTATCCTATCCCAGTACTAATCATTTACTTAAAATACCTTAATATTACCCATTACCATTTAAATTATATATACATTCCTACGCACCCCTACCATGACGAGCGGAAAATACCTCACTCTAGGGAGGGGGGGGGGAAACAAACTACCACTCTACCAATTATGAGAGGGTGTTTGGTGGATAATTTCCACAACTTATAATATATATATATATATATATATATATATATATTATATTAGTGGCCCTTAACGTATAAGTTTAGTGCCAAAGTGGCCCACGGCGTGGAAGAAGTTGGAACACCCTGTATTAAATCATTATTTTTATGGTGTACCTGGTTATTACCTAAAATTTGACATCAAAAGCAAGTTTATAAGTGTAGTATTACTTATGTAATTGGCATTTTAGTAATTTCGAAAAAACAAGCTAAATTACGAACGACATGCTTCAACAATTGGCCTATGGCATGGTCCCAAATCAAAATATTAAGTGGCATCCAGATTGAATGACTGAGGGGGTATCATGCATCAATTCTAGCATGGGTGACTATTGGTAACAAGCTGTTACTCCTGATGCGATTATTTCAAATAATATTCCTAGACTAATAAGGAGGGCGAGAAAACTGGCGATGAATTCAAGGCTCATCCAATGATAAATCGTGGAATGCATCGCTGACATAAGATGACTGACTGACTAATTGCCTAACCCATTCAGTCAGTCAATAAAACAACCAATCAATTACTCACTCACTCACGATGGCTGATTGAATGATTGATCACGTTACCAACTCCGCAAGAAAGAAAATCACCAAATGATCACTACCAAACTCCCTGAATGACTGGGTCACTCCCTTACTCACTAGCTGATTGATCACAAATCCCGGCAAAAGATCGTGCCTGACTGACTGATTGGCTGACTGACTAGCAACACAATACGCAGCTTTGACTTGCTGTGTGAAAGTAGTAGTGGTGGTGCAAGGATGAAGCAGACCACCACTACCACCATCACTCTACAACCACAACCACCACCGTCATCCCTCCTACAGTGGTTCATTAGTGATGAAATTAAAAGATATGTGAACCAATTTATTGTTCCCTTTGCCAGCACCTGAGTGAGGAACGTCAAGCAGGAACAGGCGACACTATGGACGCTTTAACTTTGCTACACCTCTCTCTCTTTCTCTCTCTCTCTCTCTCTCTCTCTCTCCTCTCTCTCTCTCCTCTCTCTCTCTCTCTCTCCTCTCTCTCTCTCTCTCTCTCTCTCTCTCTCTCTCTCTCTCTCTCTCTCTCTCTTCTCTCTTCTCTCTCTCTCTCTTTTTTCTTTTCTTTTTCTCTCTCTTTTTCTCTTCTCTCTCTCTCTCTCTCTCTCTCTCTCTCTCTCTCTCTCTCTCTCTCTCTCTCTCTCTCTCTCTCTCTCTCTCTCTCTCTCTCTCTCTCTCTCTCTCTCTCTCTCTCTCTCTCTCTCTCTCTCTCTCTCTCTCTCTCTCTCTCTCTTTTTATTTATTATTTATTTAAACGTTTAGTACATTTGGTGTTATTAGAGCTAAAGCTCTAGGTTTTATACTAGAGCTATCTATAGCTACATATAATATAAAACAGACATTTTATATTTAATAATAATTTAGGCCATCAACCCCCCGCTTAAAGTCTTGTAGCGAGGCGTGGTGGTGGAGGTCGGTTTGGTGAACTAACTGGTTCCACAGACGGCCGTAGCGGGGTAAGAAGGAACGTAGGTGGTGCTCTGTCTTGGAGAAGGGCAGTCACTTGCTCCTGTCTGTGTGGGGCGACACGGGTGGAGTGAAGGGGCGGCGGGGGCCTGGGGAGCTTGATGGGTGCCAGGTGGGGCGTGTGGAGATTTAGTGCCTTGTGCATGACACATAAACCTGCCACATCCCTGCGCTCCTGGAGGGGTTGGAAGGAGTCAGGCGCGTGGTGAGGACATTTGTCGTTAACCAGTCGCTGGGCTCTTCTCTGGACGCGGTCTAGTGTGGCCAGGTAAGAGGGCGGGCAGGAAGACCATGCTAGGGGAATATTCCATTAGGGGACGTACCTGAGCCTTGTACAGGACTTCAACCCCCTTGGCATCTAGAAGGTGGGAGATGCGCCGGACACAGCTGAGTCTCCAGGCCGGGTTTTTAGCAACTCTCCTGGCATGACTGGTGAAGGTCAGTCCCGCGTCAAACTCCACCCCAAGGATGGAGATGGATCTCTGAAGGGGGAGTGATCTGCCCTCAAGCCGTATGTCCGGTGCAGGCAGGTTGGCGATGTCTTGCCTGCGCTCTCTCTCTCTCTTTCCTCTCTCTTCTCTCTCTCTCCTCTCTCTCTCTCTCTCTCTCTCTCTCTCTCTCTCTCTCTCTCTCTCTCTCTCTCTCCTCTCCTCTCTCTCTCTCTCTCTCTCTCTCTCTCTCTCTCTCTCTCTCTCTCTCTCTCTCTCTCTCTCTCTCTCTCTCTCTCTCTCTCTCTCTCTCTCTCTCTCTCTCTCTCTCTCTCTCTCTCTCTTGCCTTGCTCTCTCTCTCTCTCTCTCTCTCTCTCTCTCTTGCCTCTCTCTCTCTCTCTCTCTCTCTCTCTCTCTCTTTCTCTCTCTCTTTTAGCAACTCCTCTTCCTTAACCCCTTAACCACCTCTACTCGGCGCCATCACTACAATTACTACAGTGGCTTGCCTCCACCCTCACATTACTATTAATCATCCTTCTGATAAATTGTGGCACGAGACTTAAGTACGTATTTGTGGCCAATGTGTTACAGTTTTCGTTTTTGTTGCTATTGTTTTTGTCGTCGTTGTTGTTGTCGTTCTAATTGTTAGGGTAAAAAGTGAGCAAATATCATCATTATCATTACTATCACCACTCCTCCTCCTTCTACTACTACTATTGACGTATAGTATAATTCGAGAGGTGACAACTTATATGACCTTGTCTTTCCGCCAAACACCGATTTGGTAAAAAATGTGAATATTGGCCCTCAATTTACCACTAGCGATCATAGAATTGTGTCCTTTGATATGAATCTCGAAGTGTACAAGGAAAACGTTAGCGATGAACAAATTTTCCTGTATACATAGTAGACAATGTCTCTTTGAAAGACTTAGCACGATTTTATCAGAAACAGGTTGGAGCGCATTATCAAATCAATAGAATATAGACGAATCATGGAGGATTTTTATAATATCTTGAATAATGCTGTGAAGTCTTGTGCTGCTGTCGGTAAAAGACATTCACGTAAAAATAACAATAAACCCACGAGGTGGAGCTGCCAAATTGAATCTGGGCTTTTACAGAGAAAACGGGCCTACCGTAAATACTTGTCATCACAAAATGAAAATGATAAATATAGTTGGAAAGACTACAGCGCGATACGAAAAAATTAAAAAAGAAAAGTATGAAAGATCTTGAATTATATATTGCATGTATCGGTAAATCGAACCCAAAGAATGTTTCAGTTACGTGCGTAAGAAGAAAGTTATCACAGGGAACATAAGTCCACTTATCCTTGAAAACAGTAAACGTACTAACAATGAAATCGAGATGGCTGAAGTATTCAAATAATTCAATGATTACTCTGATTTCTGTTTTTACAGTTGAAGATATAAATGAACTGGAAGAAGTGGACTGTGAACAAGTTAACGAAATTCCATTGAGCAGTTACGAGTTTCTTGAGGACACAATAATTAAAGCAATAGATAAACTGAAAGTTAACAAATCCCCCGGCCCAGACAATATTGCACCGCGAGTCTCAAAGGAAGCGAAGCACCTGATTTGTATATCTATATCAATTTTTTTTTTACAAATCCTAAATTCCGGTAAAGTTCCTTGCAATTCGAAACATGCAATGTTACTTCAATACTGAAACATATGTGATATGACACAATTGAGCAACTGCAGACCGATCAGCCTCACATCCGTAGTCTGTAATTAATAGAAACTGTAATAGAAGACAAGGTGGTATATTTCTTAGAAGAAAATAATCTGATCAAAAACTCCCAGCACGGCTTCGTAATAAACGCTCTTTCCTCATAAATTTGCTAAACCTTTTTAATGACGTATACAGCACGTTCGACGAGACGAAAGCAGTAGATGTGACTTATCTTGACTTTCAAAAAGCGTTTGACTAAGTCCCCCATAAACGTTTACTATAAACATTTAAGTCGCACGGCATAACTGGAAAAATCTTCAATTGACTTGAAGATTGGCTTTGTGATAGAAAACAGCGTATCGTAATTAATGGAAAAAAACATTAAGCTGGCGAGACGTTATAACTGGTGTACCGCAGTGGTCTGTGCTAGATCCTGTACATTTCGTAATCTATGTAAACGATTTTGACGAAGGCCTCACCTGTAAGATATAAAAATTTCCGAACGATGCTAAAATAACAGATAAAGTAATCATAATTGCAAATAAGTTGCAATTGCATTCTGACCTTTATCAATTGTTTAGCTGGGAAATGAGTGTCAGACGAAATTTAATACCAATAAGTGTAAAGT
The DNA here is from genome assembly GCA_016584305.1 of Chionoecetes opilio. Taxonomy (NCBI): domain Eukaryota; kingdom Metazoa; phylum Arthropoda; class Malacostraca; order Decapoda; family Majidae; genus Chionoecetes; species Chionoecetes opilio. The sequence continues at coordinate 62,256 of JACEEZ010001112.1, read as the reverse complement.
TTTGCATATAGGAAGTAATAACGATCAAACATACTACGCAATGGACGGACGTGACTATTCTAATGTTATCGAAGAGAAAACTTTGGGATTATTATAAGCAACGACCTCAACCCCAGTAAACATTGTTCAGAAGTCGTTAAGAAATAGGGCAAAGACTACTCTATACTGGACTTGCTACTCATTTTGGGCTATTTCCAGTGGAGGCCAGTTTTGCGATTCCTGCCATTTTCGAACATCACTCCCTTTTCCCTTCCTATGGTTTATCAGTATATATGATATACCGTTATCTTCGTAAATGTTTGTTCTATAATATTATCAAATAAAAAACAGTAAAATGCAATAAAGAAATGCCATTATGAGAGAGTTAAGAAATATGCATGAACTTAATATCCACTTGAACTCATCGCCATTTAATATTTTGCGAGAAAACATTTTAGATGCTAGCGATAGAAATAAGCGGATTTTCATTAGCTTTCCATTGCTATATTTGTTTTCTGATAAATGAATCATAATCATGCATAAATTAGCGTTAACTAAAAAAATAACATCATCTATCGGGATAATTACCCGATGGATGATGTTATTTATTTAGTTAACGCTAATTTATGCATGGTTCTAATTCTTTGATCAGAAAATGAAATATAGCAATGGAAAGCTAATTAAATTCCGCTTCTATTGATATGTTGCATGTAAAAAGTCTTCACGCAAAATATCAAATTGCGATGAGTTTAAGTGAATATAAATTCATGGATATTTTTCAGTCATATAATGGAATTTCTTTAGTGTATTTTACAGTTTTTTATTTGATAATATTATAGAACAAACATTCACGAAGATAACAGTGTATCATTTTTATGATATGCCATAGTCTACTGTATTCATGGAACACTTTTTTACTTGCCGATACGATTGATGATGTTATTTTTTTAGTTAACGCTAATTTAGGTATGGTGGTAATTCATTTATCAGAAAACGAAATATATCAATGGAAAGCTAATGCAAATCCGCTTCTTTCTATCACTAGCATCTAAAATGTTTTCTCGCAAAATATTAAATGGCGAAGTTTAAGTATATATTGAGGTCATGCATATTTCTTCACTCTCTCATAATGACATTTCTTTAGTGTATTTTACTGTTTTTTATTTGATAATATTATAGAACAAACAGTTACGAAGATAACGGTATATCATATATACTGATAAACCTTAGGAAGGGAAATAGGGGTGATGTTCTAAAATGGCAGGAATCGCAAAACTGGCCTCCACTGGTCATGGGCGGGTTGGCGCGGGGCACGAGTAGCAAGTCCAGTATAGAGTAGTCTTTGAATAGGGCTAACAAATTAATCGGTTAAGGTACGTTTTGCTCGGTGCGATTATCACGATTATCGCTCTACGATGAATGTTCAACGATTATCGCTGCACGATCATAGAGGGTGTACTATTTTGCTTCGAGCGTCTGTGTCTATGCGATTTTCAACGAGACAGCTTATTTTTTTACTAGTCACGTGGCGGAAGTGTCCCATGAAGTGTCCCATGTCGCTAGAAAATGGCATTGAGCAAATTGAGTAGAAGGAGAAGGTTGTTAATCAAATATATAAAATATAAATAAAATATATGAATAAAATATTTAAATATAATATAAAACATATACAAAAAATACGGTACATATAAATAGATTAAGGTTACAAAGCCTAGTTCCGACTTGTTGCCAGAGCACATCGAGTCGATTATCAACTTGGTTGTTATTAAACAAAAAACAGTAACAGACATAAAAAAAATACTTACAAAATAGGTATGTTCAGATTAATGCAAGAGCTTTCATATAAATAAAATAGTCATATAATGTAATTTGTAAAGTTATATAAATATACAACAGAAAATGACGAATTGAACATCAGTGCGTTTTATCAAGCCATAAAATATTAACACAAAACGAAAAAAGCCTTGGGTTAAATATAAACAAGAATCAAACTCACCTGGTTTTCCAACTTTGGCGGCGACTTCTGCCCAGACGTTGTCTTTTACTCGTTGGTCCTTGTATTTGGGATGTGAGAGCTGCCACAACGAGGGATGTTTCGCAACTTCCTCCACAATGATCTCATCCTGTTCATCGGAAAACTTGGGAGCCATGATGACGCAGAACTGAACCTTCCTGAACCTGAACGCATGAACTGAACTGCCTTCCAATTCAAATGTTCGTTTGCGATTGCGATTATATTCACCCCCCAGCCGTGCGACTATTCGGAGCCAACGATGATCGTTAGCGACTCTAGCGGCAGTCGTTCGAAGCAAAACAGCCCCATTCAAAAACAAAGAATTAGTGCCTAGACAATCGTTTGACGATCATCGTTGAGCCATGAACGATCATCGTTGAGCAATAATCGCACCGAGCAAAACGTACCTTTACATAGGAAGAATTTTCGAATATAAATCTGAAGAAGTCCTTACACTTCTCAATGCGATTGTGTGTCCTCATCTTGAATATTGCGTTCAGTTCTGGTCACCCTACTATAATAAAGATATAGTCAAGCTGGAGGGAGTACAAAGAAAAGTTACTAAAATTATTCTACGCTTGCGAAACAAGCACTACGAAGAGTGATTGAAGGAACTTGATTTGTTCAGTTTGTCAAAACGTAAGTTGCAAGGAGACTAAATAGAACTGTTTAAATGTTCCATTGCTTCGAAACTGTTAACATAAACGACTATTTGAATATTGATTGGACAAGCACTACTCGTAGTAATGGATACAAGATCATTGGTTAGCGATTTCGGTCACAGGAAGCGAGGCACTTTTTCTTTAATAGAGTGGTTAATATTTGGATCTTTCTTTCAGCACAAGTACTTAATAGTAACACGGTTATGGCGTTTAAGAACAAACTAGATAAATATTTAGCATCAACTGCCCAACTCGATTTCTTCGGCCCTACGTATTTTCTTCTTCTTCTTCTTCTTCTTTTTAGCTATAGTTTAGACTACAGTATGTCTCTCCTTCAGTCTTTCCTATCTAATTCCTTGGCAGATTTTTACTACTATTTGGTGGGGGTTTTTCCACCACTATTTTCCTGCCGGCTTCTGCCGGAGGGAGAGGTGATAGAGGAGGAGCCTTAAACTTTGCTATTCTTGTACCTCCAACATGTAGAAACTAGTGGTAGAAAGTAGTCACACAGGCAGCCTCGTTTGGCCCAGAAGGGTTGTTGCTGTCTGTTCTTCCTTTGCATTTATTTGTACTTTCGATTATACTACCCCTATTAAAGACAATAATAAGGATAACAATAATGATAATGAAAAGAAGAAGAAGGATAGCAATAATGATAATACTGATAACTGCCCACTTTTCTTAGCCACTTTAGATTGGGAGCAGAATCATCTTTTCTTCCCTTCCTCCAGTCCTTTCTATCTCCCTTCCCTCCCTCACCTCCATTCTTCCCTGCCTCCCTTGCCCTTTTCACTTCTTACCTCCTGACATCTCTGTTTACATCCACCTTTGACATCACAACATGGCATTCAACTAGACAAACGGTGTGAGAGCGACATACACACACAACACACAACACACAACACACACACCCCACACATCATCACACACCACACACACCACATCACACCCACCACACAACAACACACAACATCACCCCATCACCTTTGCCTACTTTGAATCCTTCCATACTTTATGCTTCTATACTATTTGGTCGTCTCGACATATTTCACCGTTTCGACCATATGGATAGTATATCACAATGAGCAAGAAAACTTATCATATGTCTTTTAGCTTTAATGCTAATTCAACATTAATCTTGAAACAGAGCTCGTGAAGGGCCGGTTTGAATAGCAAGCAAAATTTTACCTTATTGCCATACCTATCTTTTATCTTAATTATGTTTGATTTTTATTTGCATTTTTATTGCGTCTTTGAAAGTTTGTAAAAATTCAAAAATATAAAGATATAGAGTAGGGGACAATTTCCAGCCAAATGTCGCTTTAGACTCTAGAACGTATATGGCTGGCATGTTACCCTCTAAAATCTAGAGGGTATTTAAATCGAGTTCCAGAAATACTACCATATAGGTAAACACAAAGAGAAAAAGTCTCTCTATTGTGTTTTTGTTCACAGATATGAGATACGAAGATGGTTCTTGGGTCCTTCATCTCCCTTCTCCATTTTTCCTGTCTGTTTCATGATTCTGTTCCAAGTACTCTACTTTTTGGGGGTCTTTTCTAAAGATGATAATCCTACATTTTTACAATTTACGATTTTCATGTAAATAAATTTATTTCAAAACTTGATTGTTTCCTAACTTCAGCATCCATTTTTTTCCTTACTCAATACAAGTTCAATTTTCAAAAAATTTCCTTAATCAATTTCTGGATGAGTGATGATATTCGACGCCCTGCTGCACTCACCTTGCAATGTTGTGACGAGTGCTGCCCCGCCAGGACGCTTCATGGCGGAGCAACATGTAATTGACAGATGACAGAGGTAGTGTGTACTTAAGGAGCTCATCATGGAGGCCACGACATGCAGGGGCCATCTGCAGGATACATCTCAAAGCTGATAGCAGGCCTAAAAAAAAGTTAGGACATTTTAATGATACTCACAAATTCAGATTTGAAAATACTAACAAATACGTAACGCAGTATTAAGTTCATCGTTTCAGCGGCGAATATTATCTTTAGAGAAAATGTAATAAGGTACAATCAGCGATACCTTTATCTACTCTTCACTGCAAGAGAGTCGGCAACGTATCTGGGCCTGTGGTTAAGTAATATTTTACCACGAAGAGCATTGCAAGTTTTTCCAATGATAAACACTCCTAATACATTTGCAGTTACAGAACATTGATTATTAGTTTCTGAACAAGGTTTGCGCCAACGGTTATGCCAGTGACTAACATGCCTTATTTACTAGTAAGAATGTTCGTCAATATCATAAGGGAGGCACATCGAGGCAGCATCCCCTTTGTTACCTTCTCATTATTATACTCTCCAAGGCGGGAGGAGTCACAATCATTGTCACACGTGCTGACAATGACACTATCATTTTCAACTTGCAACCTAAGTATTCTGAAAAAAAATTGTTGGTAGATATACAACAATGAATATGCAGTGTAAGGTCACTCTTCTGTAAGTGGGTCGCTTAATATAATTGTGTTACAGTAAATATAAATGAAAAGTATAAATAGATAAAAAGTAGATCGTAAAATTCGACCTATTTGCATCAAATTTCATGGTAGCAATATTATTATTATTACTATTATTTTTATTAGTAGTATTATCATTATAATTTTATTATTATTATCATTATTATCAATATCATTATCATAATTGAAATTATTATTACTATCATTATTGTTATTATTATTACAATTTTATTATTATAATTATTATTATTATCATCATCATCATCATTATCATTATCATTATTTATGTTATTATTATTATTAGTAGTAGTATAAACAAGAGTCGGACCAGCTTAATTTAGGGGTGCGTCTGGGTTTGATTTTTGACGAATATTTCCTAAATTGATCCCCCCAAACTAATTCCTCGTGGTGTTGGCAAATGTTTATGTTTCATGTGGTGAAATTTTGCAGCATAGTATTCACAAATAACATTGCCATAGCAAATATGTAACCCCCCGCTTTACCATTGTTGGTACTATATTTTACGAATATTTTTGAAATTTATACAAATAATTTGTCTTTTTTTCATAGTATAGGCAAATATATCAAATTCTGTGTGGTAAAATTTCACAGCAAGATATTTAGGGATAACATAGAAATAACCATAGAACACTTTATATCCCACTCTAGGCTATAGCGCCTATAGGTGTGATTTTTGACAAATATTTTTGAAATAAATATTTTTTTTTACTTATGGTGTTGACAAGTGTTTAAAATTCTCTATAGTGAAATTTCACAGCAAAATATTTGAAAAGAAATAACTTAGCTATGTCAAAATCTAAATCCCCCGCTACGCTCCGGTATCGCCCAGAACTCTTCGCTTCCCCAAATTTAACTTATTCTGGCCAAATATAGCCTTTACAATCATGAAAAGGAAGATAATGCATTAATGCATTAGAAGAGTAGGCTGAATAGCTTGTTGAAAGCATGTGAAACTTTCATGCCAATTAAACAGTAACAAGAGACAACACTGAGGATAGAAAAAAAATATAACACGGCCATCCCCAGCTCTGCAGCCGTGGAGACACTGTTCTCCCATGGAGGGGTGGGACGTCATGAAGGTAAAAAAAGTGGGTCTATCCTCTGACAATTTTGAGAGATTGATCTTCATGAAAGGGAATATGAAGCTTCTCAATATGGAGTTGTCACCAGAGAATTCTGATTCAAGAGTCTGAGGACTGAGGGTCTGATTTCATATCAACAAAATATATTTTAGAGTGTACTATACTAATTATTACCCCTTAGTTTTCACTGAAATTGATCAATTGAGTGAGGAGTCACAATAAAGACAGATATAAAATGTGAGCTATAACATATTGGGGTGCTGAGGGGTAAGTATGAACAATTTCAAATAAATACATCAATTAACATCAGTGATTTAGTGATTAATAAATACATTTTTTACCAGTACATTACAAAGTGCTTTATCTTTACTTATGCACTATTTCCAGTGAAAATATCCAGTAATTAGTTTGCGGATTTGTGGTCTTGCAGTTGCGGAAATGAAATTTTCAAGAAATTTACGGACATGCGATTGCGGAAAGCAAGGGTTAGGGTATGCGGAGGTGCGTTTGTGGTAGTGGATTTTCGTTTGCGGTGCCCACCTCTGACACACACACACACACACACACACACACACACACACACACACACACACACACACACACACACACACATACACATACACACATACACACAGACACACACACACACACAACCACACACACACACACATACACACACACACACACATGCACGCACGCACACACACACATGCACAACACACCACACACACACACACACACACACACACACACATACACACACACAAAGCATTTTTACCAACAGTCAGGTCGACAAACGAGGTCGTCATATCATCGACCAACATAGATTACAACCACCCAGACGTCCATCCTTCCATCACTTGCAATTACCTCCTCCATCCATCCATCCCCTCTCTCCACCCCACTACCACATCCCTCCATGCCCTCCAGCCGCCGCCTCCAAACCCTCTCTTTACCCTCCATCTTTGGGCAATGAGCTTAACCCTTTCTTCTTTGGCACATGAGATTATCCCCTTCTGATGGGCGGCTAAATTTCGTGTCATGAAATAATAAAGACGTTGTGCAATGGCGAAATACACTTTCCTTAAGCAGAGGTGGTCTTTCTATACCTCGTCTTTTTTTTCAAAGGGAAGGGATACAGGAATGGGGATTTGGAAAGAGATTGTATGATAGGACGTGATGAGTGATGAGGTGAGGTGAGGAAGGATGAGGATGAGTAACACAAAGGAAGAAATATATCAGCAGACCTAATGATCCTAAGGAGACTGTTTTTGATGAATTATAGCATCTAAAGTAAACTACCATACTATTAAAAGTAAAGTATTCATAGTAAAGATGAAGACTCCTTCCCATCCTCCACTTCCCTCAACAAAGGGTGATGAGGAAGGATGAAAAACCGTACAGCATTGAAAAATGTATGGATTTTTTTTGGGGGGAAATGAGCAAAAAGAAGGAGAAGGAGAGGGGAGGGAGGATTGGAAGAAAGATTCAATAAGGAATAGTGAGAAATGGAGAGGGAGAGGGAGAACATTGAGAGGGAAGGAAGGAAATAACTAGAGTCAATGAAAGGACGAAAGGGAATGAGACGGACGTAGATAAGGGGAGGTAAGAAATTATTGAGAGGGGCATCGAACCCTGCTTGAAATGAGGGTTAGGGAGAGCAAGACTGAGGTGCAGAGGGTCCCAGGTAGCAGTGCTCGGCGGGCGGTACGTGCTGACAAGAGACGCGAGTGACGCCGGACGACCATTAGTAACGTCGTCCCAGGCACCGCACGTTAGGCAGGGCTCGGCTAAGGGTGCGGTGAAGGCAGGGATTGGCTAAAGGCTCGGCCACACACACTCGAGGTGACCCAAAGGTGACTCTCAGCGCTGACATAGAGACAATAGATAGATATATGTGGACAGCTATAAAGATATAGATAAACTGATGTGAATAGATGCTCGGGGAGGCAAATGGATGGATGTAAATGCACATATGTAGATAGATAGTTGTGGACAGTGAAACATATGTAGACCGATGGATGTAGGCAGATAGAGATAAATGTGAATAGTACCGACAGTTCTTAGGGAATTACTTCTGAGTTCATATCCGTTATTCTTCCGTTGTTTCTTTTTTATTTACATGCCCTGTACATCCTTTTTCTAGTACGAATAGTTTTTAAGCCTTGTAATGTTGATGCAAATTTTGCCCTAGGTCTTTCCTATATCACACACCTGTCTAAGAATATATTTTATTGTCATAGTATGAATCAGACGAGGAAATATTTTTTTTAATCTCAGATGGTTCGCCAGTTAAAAAAATTGATATGCAGGACGCGGAAGAGTCAGAGCTAAATGACATCTGCTCCAGGCTGTACCGGTTGACAAGTACGGTCTTTCTTAACATCATGAGAAATAACAAAGTAATAAATATCTGTTAAAATCACTGCATTCAAAATAATTAGACTACCCTTCAGAGAGACGCTAATGAGCAGGTATCGTCCGCAGTCATTCAAGTGGGCTGAGGGACGCATAATACAGAGGAGGGGAAGGGGAGATGAGAGGAGAAGGAGAGGATGGAAGGGATGGAGGGAGAGAAACGTTTCATGAGCACACACACACGCACAGAAGGCATCGATCATCAACCTTCATGAACTCAAAAAACTATAATAAAAGATAATAAAAAAAAAAAGAGTCAAAGTAAACATAATAATATTTCTTGAATGTCAGGAATCATCTCGGAAAAACTTTGCTCCGCTGAAAATAGCACGCACATAATTGTTGAATAATAGTTCTAACTCTTCTTATTTATATCGAATCGACGGACATGAATAAAAAAAAATAACACTTATTCGAGTGAAACCAAGAATTCATACTAATCGGATCTACGTGAACGGAAGGCGAATATGAAAGCGCAGGTAAAAAATAAATGGCCTAAGATTACCACGAATACACAACAGGCGCCCCGGAGAATGCTTTGGGGCGTGGTATGCTTGGGGGAAAATGGATGGAAGGCGTCGGCCGATTGGGAGTCAGAGGTGTGGGCTGTACCTCCAAACTTTACCCAATAAAACATATAGGCCCGTACCAGGAGTCATGATGAAGGTCGAACGACGAACGACTGAGAAAGGGTACCATAAAAGGGATATTTTTGGGAACGAAGAGCAGCGACGACGGTCGAAGGTCACGGTCGGGGACACGGGTACACCCGTGTCTTCGCCCGACCTTCGTCGCTGCTCTTCGTTCCAAAAAATCTCCCTTTTATGGTACCCTTCCTCGGTCGTTCATCGTTCGTCGCTGACCTTCATCATGACTCTTGGTACGGGCCATCGTTTCTGGAAATTCGGGGGAGTAACTTGACAGCCAGGCAAAGGAGGAGAATAAGAATGCTTGGTTTTGATGGATAGATGTGCCCGCGGGGACTGGATGAATGGATGGATGGATGGAAGCATGGGAGGATGGATGGATGCATGGATGGATGGATGGATAAAACCAGAAGCCAAATAAAAGGCAGCATAGATGGATAAATAGAATAAGAATTTAGAGATAAATGGAGGTAGCCCTATTATTGGAGGGATGGAAGAAGAGACCGATAGAGAGATTGATGGATGATGGAATGTAAAGAGATTTCCTATAGAGTATAGGGGGTTTGATGGATGGAGAGATGGAAGGGTACGCATAAGAATTAATGCAAAGGTTCGCGTCCATAATGACTTCATCAGTGGTTCACCCACAGGCCCACACAGATGGTAATGGTGTGTGTGCGAGCCCGTCAGTGACCGCTGGGCCTGGGGCTGTGTGTGTGTGTGTGTGTGTGTGTGTGTGTGTGTATGTGTATGTGTGTGTGTGTGTGTGTAGCTGTGTATGTGTGTATGTGTGTGTGTGTGTGTGTATATATGTGTGTGTGCGTGTGTCTGTGTCCAGAGTGACAGGGCGTTTGACATTCTATCACTGGGCATCTCAGATATAATGCATTATACCTCTTTTGTCTCTCTTTCACTATGTCTGCTTGTCTGTACCACCTCTCTCTCTCTCTCTCTCTCTCTCTCTCTCTCTCTCTCTCTCTCTCTCTCTCTCTCTCTCTCTCTCTTGAATAAAAATTCTTCACATACAAAATACATTTACTTTGTATTCATAGTACAAAAAAATCTCATAAATGCGTAAACACATAGCATGAAAAATACACGGAAGAAGATAAAAAGAAGAAGCGAATAATAACAATTGCAGGCATCAAGTCATAAAGAGAAACCCAAAACCACAAGTCCATTTTTTGTATAATTCACACGACTTATAACGGAAATCAACATCATAAACCAATAACACGAAGCTACGCTGTCGGGAAGAGAAATCCAGGCCACATCGAATACAGTCTTCCACTTCTAGCAACATCCCTTATGACCTCTATTTGTGCAGTGCATCAGAATCAACAGGAAAAATAAATACACACACACACACACACACACACACACACACACACACACACACACACACACACACATACACACACACACACACACACACACACACACATACATACACACACACACGCACACACGCTTACACTCACACACACGCTTACACTCACACACAAACACACACACGACAGCTTGTTTGAAAACGTTGTTGATACTAATTGTGGAGTCAAGGGCTTTAGTGCAAGAGACTTGAGTGCCAGACCACCGACACGATAAGGTAAGATTTTCTTCTGGGATTTTATACCTAAATGAAATAATAAAGATTAGTCTCTTATTTCTCTCTTCTCTCTCTCCTTCTTCTCTCTCTCTCTCTTCTCTCTCTCTCCTCTCTCTCTCTCTCTCTCTCTCTCTCTCTCTCTCTCTCTCTCTCTCTCTCTCTCTCTCTCTCTCTCTCTCTCTCTCTCTCTCTCTCTCTGTGGACCTTAATTGCACAGCGCCTGGAGCGACATTCCAGTTGAATGTGGGATCGTGTTTGTGTGTACAAATGTGTGTGTGTAGGTATACAAAAGGAAAGACTGGAGATGACGGAAGAGAGAGAAAGAGAGAGAGAGAGAGAGAGAGAGAGAGAGAGAGAGAGAGAGAGAGAGAGAGAGAGAGAGAGAGAGAGAGAGAGAGAGAGAGAGAGAGAGAGAGAGAGAGAGAGAGAGAGAGAGAGAGAGAGAGAGAGAGAGGAGAGAGAGAGAGAGAGAGAGAGAGAGAGAGAAGAGAGAGGAGAGAGGAGAGGAGAGAAGAGAAAAAAAAAAACAGGATAGCGGAGGGCGGATAAGGAAAGATATGATAGGGGAGAGAAAGAAAATCAAGTATACAAAGCAAATGGAAGGAAGGAATGGAAATTAATGAAGGGGCGAGTAATGGAGAACAAGAACTGGAATAGAAGGAAAGAGAAAGGGAAGGGAAGGGGAAGATTGGAGTCATCAAGCAAATGCAATTGTGATGGATCAACACAGCCTCGGGGAGCCCCAGTGCCTTGACTAGCAAACATATGCCCCTCCATATCACCCATCATTCCTCCTCACCATCCCCTCCAGTGTCCAAACATTCCCCACAACACCTCCATATACTCCTCTATCTACCTATTTATCCACGCAAAATCAACCTGTTTTATCCGTTTCATTTCAGCATCCACCTGTATATACATCCTCACAGCACATTATCTATTTTTACACACACTTCCTCCCTTCACAATATCACTTAAAATACTGCCTCGACGTAGCCACTGCTCCCATCACCTCTACCTCTGTTCCTCCACATCACCGTCCCAGAATCACCCCACCCAGGATTGTCAGGTGTTTTGCTACTAGTAGGGGTATCTAGGTGTGATATTTGTGATTTTGTTAGCAAAATGTTTCAGTTAATGGCAAGCTTTCCTACAATGTGAAAATGGAATATAGAAAACTGAAATATTGATCATGTATTTTACATAAATGTTTTATTGAACACACACACACACACACACACACACACACACACACACGCATACATACACACACACAATATGCCTGACCAAGTGGATTAGAGCGCCACTCAGGCCATTATGTTGTCGGGTGTGGTTCGATCCCAGCCTGCTCCCGTGGGTTTTTTACTGATAAATGTGGGTGATTACTGTTCCACTTGAGCAAGGGGATGGAGTCTTGTGTGGTGTGTGAGGTTCCAGCATTACCGACAGATCGGTTACTACGAGCTCCTAGCTCTTTTCGAAAGGGTAATACTGGCGATCGCGAGTCCAGCTTGCGGGGCAAGACCGTGGGTGAATACACACACACACACACACACACACACACACACACACACACACACACACACACAACACACACATAATTTGGGGAACTCCGTAGTGTAGCGGTTAGCACACTCGGCTCACAACCGAGAAGTCCCGGGTTCTATCGCCGGGCGCAGCGAAGACAGACAGGCGGTCTTCTTAAAAACCGAGCCCCTGTCCACCCAGCAGTGAATGGGTACCAGGTGCTAGCCGGGGGTTTGTGACCCGCCTCCCGGGGTGGTGGCTTCGGCCAACACTAAGCACTAAGGATGAATGATGAAAAAAAAGTTGATATGGAGATGGGGCCATACGAGCGTTGCTCAGGCCCTGTAAAATACAACTAGGTGAATACAACTAGGTGAATACACACATTGGATATTATCGTTCATTTGTAGGAGTATTTCTTCTGTTTGATTGTTGTTATATCCATCCCCTTCACATGATTCTTCACAAGGCTCAATCTTACACATACATGCACTAAGATTATAGAACATCTCTCATAAAAAAAGCCTTGTAGCAGGAACTGTCTATCATCAAGCTCGACGTGATAACCAATATGTTATCCAATCCTCACTTCATCAACACTCAGCTGGCTGATGACAGCTATTGCCAAAGCTACGAAATCTGTATCAACTGTTCTCAAAATTGCATAACTGGCTGTGACACAGTGTCCTCCTTTAGTTATGCAGTTTTGAGAACAGTTGATACAGATGTCGTGGCTTTGGCTATAGCTGTCATCAGCCAGCTGAGTGTTGATGAAATGTGGATTGCATATGGAGTGGGGAAGAACTTCCGTTACCTTCCTCCGCATGACATAGCTGCTTGTCTTGGGTCAGTGAAATCCAGGAGCCTACCTATGTTCCACAGCATAACTGGCTGTGACACAGTGTCCTCCTTTAGTGGGATTAGGAAAAAAAGCTTGGCAAACCTGGCAAACATTTGATGAGGTCACAAAAAGTTTTCTGGCTCTCTCCTGTGCTCACCCTGACATTGCAGAGTGTGACATGGCAAGATTAGAACGTTTTGTCATACTTATGTATGGCAGTAATACTTATTTATGAGAGAACAAGTGATCTTATTTTTTTAAGAAAAGTTCTTGAGCAATATGCTTCATATGAAATCTACAATTTCATCACATGTCATGAGAGTTCACACTAATAAGTCAATAATGTTATGACTTACCTTCAGTGTGACACTTGGGCTTGTTTCTCTTTGCGTATCTGAAATTCTTGGCCGAATTTTTGACAGACACACACGCAGTTCTTCCTCGACAGACAGAAGACAATTTCTTGATTTGCTTTTAATGACGGTCAGGCATGAGAAAGCTTGTTCACAGAGGTAAGAAGTTAAAGACTGGAGTAAAAAATCCAATGCTTTTACTGAGATGACAGGGTACTCTTGCTTTGCTGATATCCAAAACTTGTCAAGTGAGACTTCATTAAATTTAATTTTCAAGGTTCGATCGCACTGTAGTTCACTCAGTTCTTCCTCTTCTTGCAGACTAAGTAGGTTTTCTGTACTTGGTGAGAACTCAGTGAAGGGGTTTCTCACCCAGTCATACGTATCTGATGACAAGGAGGGGAAGTACTTATGAAGTTTTTCTGACAGTGATCCCAAATGACTTGTAATTAATGGAATGCCATTTTCATATTCAGTCTGAGTTTGAACTTGAAGTACGAGTGGAACCAATTCGACGTTTCCTCTTGAAAGGTGCTTTTTCCAAACAGCGAGTTTATTCTTAAATGCAAGAAGTTTGTCTGTGGAAGTCAGAATGTTTTCCTTCGCACCCTGCATGCTGGTGTTCAAGTTATTTAAATGCTGATAAATATCTGCTAAATATGCTAGTTTCATTTGCCAGTTTATAGATTCAAGACATTCACAGAAACTGGATTTATTATTCTCTTTGAAGAAAAGCAGCAGTTCCTGTCGCAGCTCGAATACCCTTGTCAAAACTTAACCTCTCGAAAGCCATCCAGCCTCCGTGTGCTGGAGAAGCGTCACGTGATCTTTTTGCACGTTTTCACACAACCTTGCAAATATGCGAGACTTCAGAGGGCGCTGCTTTATAAAGTTGACCATGTTCACAGTTATATCAAGGACTTGTTTTAAATCATCCCCAATAGTTTTTGAAACCAGAACTTCTCGGTGGAGAAAGCAGTGAGTTGTTATGACCAGGGTTTTTTTCTTTCACGCGTGATACAAAGCCTTGTACTGAGCCAATCATTGAGGGAGCACCATCAGTGCAGATTCCAACGCATCGGTTCCATGACAAACCACAAGATTCCAGGTAAGAAGACAAGATGTTGAAAATGTCTTGGCCTTTGGTAGTTTCTGGCAGTTCTTTACAACAAAAATAATTTTCCATTATTTCACCTTCATTTTCAAATCGTACAAATGCCAGCAGCTGACCTTTACCAGTTATATCAGTTGTCTCATGTACTTGGAGAGCAAAGTTGTTATTTTGCAGTATTTCAGACAAAATACCAGAAATATTGTTGGACAGGTCATCCACACGCCTACTAATTGTATTATCAGAAACAGGAACCTTGCTTAATTCACTTTCAGCTTCTTCACCCAGCATTGTTCTCACAATTATTTTGCAAGCAGGCATTATTAGGCTTCTGCAATAGTGTGACTTTTCATTTTCTTGGCAACTAGCTCAGCCACTAAATAGTATGCTTCTTGGGCCTTATCACTGATGGTTACCTTCTTTTCAAAAACTTTTCTTTGTTTCTGCTGTGAATCCAAGAGTCTTCGAAAATAATCCACGGTTTTATTTGACAAGTGGCTGTGATTAGTAGTGAAGTGTCGCTTTAACTTGGCTGGGGCCATAGCTGTGTTAGCGAGCTTTTTCCCACAAACAATGCACAAAGGAAGTGGACAGTTTTCTTCTCCAGTCCATGTAAAGCCAGATAACTGTCATTGTAAAGGCGATTTTTTTTTTAACACATCTTTCACTTTTCCTTTACTTGTACTTGGCTGTGGTATTTGTGATTCTTCGTCACTGTCCTCCTCTCCACTGACATGCTTTCTTTTCAAATATTTGAACATGCTTCAGTCTTTACAATCCGTATCAAACTAATATTAACTGGTGAGATTAATTAACACAACGTTTCACTCGGTTGCGCTGCTCAAAACTGACTGAAGGAAGATGTGTGAACGGCTGGGCTGGGGCTCGTGACACGTATGATACTCGTACGGGGTTGCGTCACCCTCCTACCCAACTCCTGTGTCGCCAAACTTGCGGAGTAGGAATGAAGGGCGTATCCCGCACTGGTATAACACTAATTTTTTCTTAATTCTATGCATATTATTTGCTCTCAATACTATATACATTGTACTGACTGACACGTACGAGTATGTTGGTGTCTGGAAAGTGTTTGTGACGTGTTGTTGAGTAGGAATTATGAATTATGAATTAAGATCACTGTCATTTTGTAATAGCACATAATTATTTTACGGCTTCTCGCGGAACCCCTGGTGATGGTCGGCGGAACCCCAGGGTTCCGCGGAACCCCGGTTGGGAATCACTGGTTTACTAGATAGTAATTTCAAATTTTTCTCAGTCCAAAAAATAGTAATAGCAGTAGTTTCATAAAGCCGAAGATTTTCTCCACGTGTTGTCATGTTCAAGTCTTCACTATCGTCAATCTTTCTTGCTCGCCGTACCATTCTTCCAAGAGTTTCCCTCTTAGGCAGAGAACCAGCAATGCTGAGAGGCAATTCTTCCACGACATTATTAATTACACTGCTTGTCACCACTTCTGTCTGTTCTGCTCTAGTTTTCATTTTATCCAACGCTTTTACAACCCTATTATGAGCACCATCTGGAGGATGTGAATGATTTGAAACATTTCCCTGTCCGATATCACTTACAGTTCTAATTCTAGCGTTGCACACTTTTCGTTTTTCACATCTCCAGTAAGTGGTTTCCTTAACTTCTTTATCAACAACGTATATATATACATTTAGAAGGAACTTCCTGCCACCACGTGCTGTTTTAATGAACTTCATGGTCAAACTGTGGGGATAAAATGATTTTAAATGATTATGCTAAAATTGTTTGAAATTATTTTTAAAAAGAAAATAGGAATTAAATAGCGAATTAGCAGGTGGAAAGAACTAACAATCTCGTTAAATCTTAAGTTTCAAATTGGTGAATTGATAATTAAACTACTAAAAATAAAAATACTAAATAAAATAAAAATAAAATAAGCATAAAAATATTTTCTTTAGGGCTTTACTTACCAATAAAACAGAGCTGTGTACAGTGCGAGTCGCTGGATTGAACTGATTCCAGAGCAGGAAAATAACAAACTCAACAACTCTTAAAACATTATAATGAAGCTTCATAAACGTATTATGAATAAAGCAATGAAGCTTTACATGTAAACCGTTGTTACAGACACGAATGACTGACAATCTCGTTAAAATAAAATAAAAATAAAAAATAAAATAAAAATGAAATGTTATGTATGTTATGGTATGTATGTTTTTTTATTATTAATTTTATTGTCCATTCGGCTTTATGTCCGTTCGGCATTGTGTCCGTTCGGCATTGTGTCCGTTCGGCTTTGTGTCCGTTCGGCATCTTAGCTTCGGCTTCCCGTCCTTCGGGAAAAGTGCATTCGGCATCCTGTCCGCACACCGTCCAAGCTCGCTTCGCTCGCTTGGACACCTATTTCAGCCGAATTCATTCTTTGGTACTAAATAGATTAGTGAATCTGTCATATAGGCTTGTAAAATGTTTACTCCACGAATGGGGGCAAGGTCTAGAGTGCATATTGGCTTATAAAATGTTTACTCCACGAATGGGGGCAAGGTCTAGAGTGCATATAGGCTTGTAAAATGTTTACTCCACGAATGGGGGCAAGGTCTAGAGAGCATATAGGCTTGTAAAATGTTTACTCCACGAATGGGGGCAAGGTCTAGAGTGCATATTGGCTTGTAAAATGTTTACTCCACGAATGGGAGCAAGGTCTAGAGCAGAGGTCGGCAACCCAAAATTCGAGAAGAGCCAGTTTCTTCAAACTTGGCAGAAAAGCAGTGCTGATGGAGCCGCAGTGTAAATTATGAATGGAAATTACGAAACTATAAAATGTCTCAGGTCTCTTGAAAGAGCCGCATGCGGCTCCGGAGCCGCAGGTTGCCGACCGCTGGTCTAGAGTGCATATAGGCTTGTAAAATGTTTACTCCACGAATGGGGGCAAGGTCTAGAGTGCATATTGGCTTGTAAAATGTTTACTCTGCGAATGGGGGCAAGGTCTAGAGTGTATATAGGCTTGTAAAATGTTTACTCCACGAATGGGAGCAAGGTCTAGAGTGCATATAGGCTTGTAAAATGTTTACTCCACGAATGGGGGCAAGGTCTAAAGTGCATTATAGGCTTGTAAAATGTTTACTCCACGAATGGGGCAAGGTCTAGAGTGCATATTGGCTTGTAAATGACACTTTGTTGTTCTTGTTTTTAAGAAATCCTAAGTAATCCTAAGTAATCCTAAGTAATCTTGTGTAATCTTGTGTAATCTTGCGTAATCTTGTGTAATCTTGTGTAATCTTGTGTAATCTTGTGTAATCTTAAGTAATATTTTGTAATCTTAAGTAATATTTTGTAATCTTAAGTAATATTTTGTAATCTTAAGAAATATTTTGTAATCTTAAGCAATATTTTGTAATCTTAAGTAATATTTTGTAATCTGAAGTAATATTTTATAATCTTAAGTAATATTTTGTAATCCCAAGTTATCTTTGATATTTCATGAAATTTCATGAACATTGTGGGTGGGTAATGACTGAGAGCATTTCAGTATTGTTCATTTTAAA
>JACEEZ010001112.1:28980-38980 GCA_016584305.1 Chionoecetes opilio | reverse complement strand
GCTGACGGCCGCCTCTCTCCCCGACATGTCGTACCTGGTCTGCGATCCTAACAAAACTGAGGAGGGTCAGGGCAGGATGCCATGGCATCGGCCAGGGACCTTGAAACCCGGGGAAGCACCAAAGGGGACCAAAAAAAGTTTTGGGTTTTGGGGGTTTCGATGGGAGGAAGGACAAGATGGGCCCCACGCTATGGGGAAAAAATGCACCCAAGATTGATCAGGAGGGGGCATGTGTCTGACAGAGGAGGGCCCTCTGGGAAGGTACCTTTGGGGACTTTTTTTACCCGAGGACCCGGTGCCACATGAGAAGCCCGCGTTCAAGGTGGCTAAAGGGTCTCCCATGATTGCGGTAAATAAGACTCCCCCGGCCCCACTTTTCCTACTGCAAAAGGGGGCTAAAAATAGGGCCAACACGGGGTGGAAGGGTGGGCTCACGCTCAAATTTTGGAAAAAGATGCTGGGACGGGGAAGCTCTTCTGGAGGGATATGGGGGTTGCACACAAACGAGTTGCCCCCGCGAAACCCTTTTTCACCAGCAACGACGGGGCCCCAAACCTTTATCTGGCACTGGGGTTCCAAAGGGGCCAGTTGCAGTTGCTGTCCAGCGTGAATGAGGGTGCAGAATAAGCAGAGTTCAGAGGGTGCCCGGCCCGGGGGAAAATCTCCGGAGATACCGGGGGTAATCCTGGTCAAAAATTTTACTCCAGAAGGGGGCTCCCCACCCGCTTGGGGCCAGGGTGTGAAGCGGGGGGCCCCCTTTTCTCGTCCGAGTTTTCAGGAGAAACAAGTGTGGCAAGGTGTCCCACTCCAGATGGGTCACCACAGCTCAGTCGCTCGTGTACCCTGGGGACCAGGGAAACCCTGGAATGACGGCAAAGAAATGAACACCCCTCGAACCTAGGGGCAAGTACTTCCCCCTGAGGTGTACGTCAAACTTACTACGACAAACAAAGGGGGTTTACCACCGACTAGAGGGCGGGGACCCAAAACCCTCCTCACGGGAGCCAGAGTGATGAGGTCGCAGCCCAAGAAGGTCCCAAAAAGCTTTTGGGCCCTTTTACGTGCGGACAGGAGAAAGTTTGCACACTCAGAATGTGTCCCCCCTCGCGATGGCGAGTCAGAGTGAGGACGACCGCAGGTTTGCCGTTTACCCAGATTTTTAAAGGGGAGCTGGCGAGGAAATTGGGGACACCAGTGTAAGACCTCGGGATCACACCCAAAACTGAACTTGTCAGCCACCAGCTTTTCAGACCCGATAAACTTTGGGAGCCGGCCAGGTGCACGAGCCCGGATTCACCCGTTCAAAGGTCCCGGGGGTCAGATCCAGGGGGATCCCTTTTGGGCAAAGGGGGTACGAGGTTCCCCGGGGTTTCTATCCACACTCAGAGCACCCAAAAAAAAGTCGTGAAAAACAGTGACAGAGGCTGGGGAAGGGGGGGGGGGAAGTGGTGGGGGCAGGGAGGCCGAGAAGGGGTTTCATCCGGGGTCGGGCCCACCCCCCGGGAGACCATGCCCCCCTTCAGGTTAAGAAAGGAAAATGATGGACACTTTTTAGGCCAAAAGTAAAAGGGGTGTGACATGTGATGTAGTGCCCTGATGAAAAAAAAAAATCAAAAGAGCTTAACCACGCTAGTCATTTGGAACTATAATTGGGGCATGATGAAAAAAACAGGGCCAACCCGGGCACTGCTTTTCATTTAAGAAATTTTTCGATAAGTGTGCAATATAAAAATGCGGGTTTGCATAGTACGAATTTCTCAAATGCAAAAATGGAAATAGATAAAATCGTCTTAAAATTCCATTTTACATAGGAAATTGGCATGCCAAAGTTGAGAAAAAGAATTTTTGTTATACGGCGTACCATAACACGTAACCCTGAAAACTGATATAACAAGTGCTGGAATGCCTCCTACGATGAGCAGCCAGAAAGCAAAGCTGCGACGGCGGGGTGGTGACAAGAGGAGGATGCTAACCTTTGCTGAACAGTGAACACCTACAACAAGTGGATGGAGATGATGTGTCTGTGCATGTTCAGTCCACACTTTTATGATATGACGATGTAGAGGAGGGAGGGTATATACAGGGCAACTATACAATCAATCAATCATTGGGGGCATACGCCGGGGAGTCGCCTCGCCCAGCCTACGACGCCACTCCCGGGGGTCACCACGCGCGAGTCCTCATGCAGGCTCCTTTCCCATACCAAGCAGCTCTCGACAAGAAACATCAACTTGACCCAGCCACGAGCCTTGTGAGCGCCTTGGCCTCCTCCACGCCGGATTGTCTCTTACAGATACAACCCGATGAGAAGGATCGGTTTTAGGGTAGCGTGCCACATGCCCATATAGCCGAAGTTGGCGCTGACGGACTAAGCAGGTCCGAATAGGCCTCGATTCACTCTCACGGTCCAATCGCTGATTTTACACGTAATCATCCCAGCGATACCCCATGATTCAGCGAAGACACTTATTATCAAAGGCATCTATTCGCCTTTTCAAGTCGGTATTTAGTGTCCATGTCTCAAAACCATAGAGTAGGACAGGGATCACAAGCGATTTGAAGATCCGCATCTTTGCCCTCCTGCACAGGTACCGACAACGCCAAATACTCCTGCTGAGCGAGTCCATAACACCGTGGGCTATGCCAATCCGCCGTAAGACTTCTTGGCGTGACCCGCCGTCATTATGGACTACGCTACCAAGGTATGTAAAACTTTCCAAGATTTCAATGTCCGCGCCGTACGCATGAACAGGCTGTACTGTTTCATCTAGTAAGCCTCCAAACACTTGGACCTTGGTCTTAAGCCAGGAGACCTCAAGTCCCAAAGGCTTTGCCTCCTCGTGCAGCTCCTCGAGAGCCATCACCAGGACCTCCAGCGACTCATCAAAGATTACAGCATAATCGGCAAAAACAAGATCAGTGATCTTGGTGTTGCCGAGGGATGCTCCACAATCACTTTGATCTACAACTTTGCTCAATACCCAGTCCATACATGTGTTGAAAAGTGATGGGGCAAACGCACCCTTGCCTCACTCCTGTATTAACAGGAAAGAAGAATACATCTTCCCCACCCTTCACAGCACTCTCAGTCCCAGAGTACAGACCAGTCATCAAACCAATGGTACTTGCAGGAATCCCACGAAGTCGCAGAAGATCCCAGAGTGACTCACGTTGCACTGAGTCAAACACCTTCTTGAGATCTCAGATCAACATAGGCTGCAAGCATCCCCTGTCGAAACTCTCGTCGGCGTTCCACCAGGACACGAAGCGCTAGGATACGGTCCGTTGTTGACTTACCAGGCGTGAGCCCAGACTGATGAGGTCTCTGATGTTTCAGCAGATGACTGCGGATCCGTGTCAGCAATAGATGGGCAAGCACCTTGCCTGGCACGCTGAGCAGTATAATACCGCGGTAATTTTTGCAGTCCTGACGTTCCCCTTTCCCATTCCAGATATGGACGAACAGCCCCCTTTTCCAGTCAGGAGGAATGGTACCTGATTGCCACACGGCAGTCAGGATAGCATGCAACCCGCAGATCATGGCCCCAGCTTTGAGGGGCTCCGCAATAATATTACAAACACCAGCTGCCTTTCCACCCCTCAACTTTGCTACAGCCTTTCTGACTTCGTCAAGAGAGGGTGCGGTTTCATCAATGGGAGGATCGGCATCTACTACCTTTAACCCAGTGGTGTGACGCTGCTCAATTGGAGAGTCCACCGTGAACAAGTGCCTAAAGTACCGAGCCCAACGAGCCATCTGCCCATGTCCGACATGAACATGTCCGACACGAGGAGCCCATCAGCTGCTCGAATAGTACTCGCCCGTGATGGAGACTTGGAACGGAGCTTCTTCAGGGCTCGGTAGGCGGCTCGGAGGTCATTAATATTCAAATGGCCCTCGACATCCTCAGCGAGACTCCTGACATACCTTTCCTTGTCTCTCCCCAGGAGGGTTCTAGTCCGGCGTGACAGAGCCCTGTGCTGGTCCTGGTTCCCAGCAAGCCTGGCAGCGCGACTCTCCTCGATTTTCTCCAGCGTCTCCGTCGAGACAAAATCACGCCTTGACCTAGGGCGCTCCCCAATACACTCCTTGGCAGCCTGTAGAGTTTCACGTTTGAAGGTATCCCACAGTTCTACATGGTCTTCGAGGGCACCGAGCACATCAAACCGATTTGAAACTGCCACTGCATACTCATGGGCACATGTCAAGTCCTTCAGTTTCTCAAGATGAAACACAGTATGGTTACCTCTTGAGATTCTTCTGGACTTGACATGAAGCTTAAGTGTAGCAACAACAAGTCTATGATCTGTTCCAAAGAACTCAGCATCTATACACCTACAGTAGAATTATTAGCAAGGGAGGGAAGAAGCGGGGAGATACATACCAATCCTCTCAAGGTTCATACATACATACCAGCACCTATAAAGGCAAATTAAATGGCGATACATAAATTATTTATTAGTTTTACGTTTAATAAAGTTGACGGGTGTAATGTACATTGTAGAATATATAAGCACCCAGCAGCAATATCATTAACCTCCAACCTCCATTATCATCCAAATGGAAATAACTTCCTACCCACAAACTATTATAGACGAATAGCACGCATCACTTGCTAAACTTTATTTCGCGAAGAAAAAAACTTGGAATAAAAGATCAAATCTAATGATATGGAAACAATATTAGTAGCATTGATATAACTCTACGCATATCGCTCATACATTGTGTTTTACTCGCCAGTCTTTATCACGCATTGGATTCAAAACAGCAGATGTTACTCTAGCGCAGCATTTCCAAACCTAGTGGAAATTTCCCCTTTGGGGGAAATTTCAGGATTCTAAGGGGGAAATTTATCCTGAGGGACATCTAAATTACTAGCATTTAGTCGACAGCAGAAAAAAAATTCTTAGAATGCGGCTATTGACTTTTATGAAGTATATATAAATATAGAGGAAAGTGTCTGTATGCTGGTGTTATTAAGCAAGTAAATTTTGTGTTTTGGCTACTTTTTCATTGTCCACATGAAGGGGGAAATCCAGATGGTTGAACTAGTTGGGGAAAAAAAGGTTGGGAACCACTGCTCTAGCGGAAATGGCATAAAGCTGGGACCTCACATACCACACACACCTTATTCCCTTTCTCAAAGGGGATGGAAATATATCCACTTGTGTCAGTGAAAACCCTTTTAGGTTGCAGTGGGCCTCGAATCTACTTGTTAGAATAATTAGATATTATCGACTAGCCTTGCGGATTGTGTGTGTGTGTGTGTGTGTGTGTGTGTGTGTGTGTGTGTGTGTGTGTGTGTGTGTGATTGTGTATTTTACCTACCTACGTGTCTTTAAATTGTTGCAGTGTTTATTCAGTTAGGTCAGTGATTCCCAACCTTTACACCTTGGAAGAACCCCTGTAATAATTTTTCATATTCCAAGGAACCCCTATATATAATACCTATACTAAATATATTATATATATATATAGATATATATATATAGTATATATTATATATATATATATTATATATATGTATTATATAGATATATATATATATATAGATATATATATATATAATATATATATATATATATATAATATATGATATATATATATATATATATATATATATATATATATATATATATATATATATATATATATATATATATATACATATATATATATATATATATATATATATATATATATATATATATATATATTATATATATAATATATATATATATATATATATATATATAGTATTATATATATATATATATATATATATATATATATATATATATATATATATATATATATATATAATATATATATATATATTATTTTTTTAAGAAAAGTTCTTGAGCAATATAATTCATATGAAATCTACAATTTCATCACATGTCATGAGAGTTCACACTAATAAGTCAATAATGTTATGACTTACCTTCAGTGTGACACTTGGGCTTGTTTCTCTTTGCGTAACTGAAATTCTTGGCCGAATTTTTGACAGACACACACGCAGTTCTTCCTCGACAGACAGAAGACAATTTCTTGATTTGCTTTTAATGACGGTCAGGCATGAGAAAGCTTGTTCACAGAGGTAAGAAGTTGAAGACTGGAGCAAAACATCCAATGCTTTTACTGAGATGACAGGGTACTCTTGCTTTGCTGATATCCAAAACTTGTCAAGTGAGACTTCATTAAATTTAATTTTCAAGGTTCGATCGCATTGTAGTTCACTCAGTTCTTCCTCTTCTTGCAGACTAAGTAGGTTTTCTGTACTTGGTGAGAACTCAGTGAAGGGGTTTCTCACCCAGTCATACGTATCTGATGACAAGGAGGGGAAGTACTTATGAAGTTTTTCTGACAGTGATCCCAAATGACTTGTAATTAATGGAATGCCATTTTCATATTCAATCTGAGTTTGAACTTGAAGTAGGAGTGGAACCAATTCGACGTTTCCTCTTGAAAGGTGCTTTTTTCCAAACAGCGAGTTTATTCTTAAATGCAAGAAGTTTGTCTGTGGAAGTCAGAATGTTTTCCTTCGCACCCTGCATGCTGGTGTTCAAGTTATTTAAATGCTGATAAATATCTGCTAAATATGCTAGTTTCATTTGCCAGTTTGTAGATTCAAGACATTCACAGAAACTGGATTTATTATTCTCTTTGAAGAAAAGCAGCAGTTCCTGTCGCAGCTCGAATACCCTTGTCAAAACTTAACCTCTCGCAAGCCATCGAGCCTCTGTGTGCTGGAAAAGCGTCACGTGATCTTTTTGCATGTTTTCACACAACCTTGCAAATATGCGAGACT
The DNA here is from genome assembly GCA_016584305.1 of Chionoecetes opilio. Classification (NCBI taxonomy): domain Eukaryota; kingdom Metazoa; phylum Arthropoda; class Malacostraca; order Decapoda; family Majidae; genus Chionoecetes; species Chionoecetes opilio. The sequence goes on along the minus strand of JACEEZ010001112.1, from coordinate 32,168 downwards.
TCAGAGGGCGCTGCTTTATAAAGTTGACCATGTTCACAGTTATATCAAGGACTTGTTTTAAATCAACCCCAATAGTTTTTGAAACCAGAACTTCTCGTTGGAGAAAGCAGTGAGTTGTTATGACCAGGGTTTTTTTCTTTCACGCGTGATACAAAGCCTTGTACTGAGCCAATCATTGAGGGAGCACCATCAGTGCAGATTCCAACGCATCGGTTCCATGACAAACCACAAGATTCCAGGTAAGAAGACAAGATGTTGAAAATGTCTTGGCCTTTGGTAGTTTCTGGCAGTTCCTTACAACAAAAATAATTTTCCATTATTTCACCTTCATTTTCAAATCGTACAAATGCCAGCAGCTGACCTTTACCAGTTATATCAGTTGTCTCATGTACTTGGAGAGCAAAGTTGTTATTTTGCAGTATTTCAGACAAAATACCAGAAATATTGTTGGACAGGTCATCCACACGCCTACTAATTGTATTATCAGAAACAGGAACCTTGCTTAATTCACTTTCAGCTTCTTCACCTAGCATTGTTCTCACAATTGTTTTGCAAGCAGGCATTATTAGGCTTCTGCAATAGTGTGACTTTTCATTTTCTTGGCAACTAGCTCAGCCACTAAATAGTTTGCTTCTTGGGCCTTATCACTGATGGTTACCTTCTTTTCAAAAACTTTTCTTTGTTTCTGCTGTGAATCCAAGAGTCTTCGAAAATAATCCACGGTTTTATTTGACAAGTGGCTGTGATTAGTAGTGAAGTGTCGCTTTAACTTGGCTGGGGCCATAGCTGTGTTAGCGAGCTTCTTCCCACAAACAATGCACAAAGGAAGTGGACAGTTTTCTTCTCCAGTCCATGTAAAGCCAGATAACTGTCATTGTAAAGGCGATTTAACAAGGTGTTTTTCAGATCATATTTAGTTTGATTAAAGTCCTCTGTGTGATTTTTAAGTAGCCTGTTTTTGTCTTTTAATTCTAAGTTCAGGAATAATTTAGTAAAACAGGCTACTTAAAAATCACACAGAGGACTTTAATCAAACTAAATCTGATCTGAAAAACACCTTGTCATGGCTTGATTTTAATTGTCTTTTTAATAGATTAGTACGTAGTAATGACTCGAAATTCAAAACAGCTAAAGCTTGTCATAGAAAAAAACTGTGCTCTCTAGGCATTCCTCTGGAACACTCTGTCAATAAGGATAAAGTCTTAATTAATCTTTCTAACCGTTCGTTAACTCCTGCTGAAAAAGAGTTACTTACACTCGGATTATCTTTTGCCTTACCAAAATTTAATATTAACTATGTCAATCATTACTTTACATTTGAGAAACTTATTAATACACTTAAATATAAAGCTAATAAAACATTTATTACGGAGTGGGATAACTTAGTTCAAGGCATCTCTACTATTGCTCATTCATCATATCGCGAATTTAATTAATTCAAACATTCGTTCCCAAAACTCCCACAAATTCAGTTTGATGCCTTAAATGACCTTAAATCTGATGATACTATCCTAATCACTAGACCCAATAAAGGACGCGGTACAGTAATTTTAGATAAAACTGAGTATATTAACAGAGCTGAATCCATCCTTGGTGATAAAACTAAATTTAAAGTCCTCGCTGACAATACATTTTCTTTCATCACTAAAATGGAGGACAGACTTATCCGTCACCTTAGAGCATTATTTAAATTAAAAGTTATTACAAAAGATGTTTTCCATTATATATTTCCTAGTGGCTCCTCTCCTGGCGTCCTCTATGGATTACCTAAAACTCATAAAATAGGTAACCCCTTACGTCCTATTCTTAGTACTATAGGCACCTTTAACTATAACCTAGCTAAATACTTCGTCCCGATAATTGACCCACTAACTAGTAATGAACACACAATTAAGAACTCTTTTGAATTTGCACATGAATTAACGTGAACAACGCGGTAATGGCTAGTTTTGACATCCAATCACTATTTACAAATATTCCATTAGATGAGACTATTGAAATAATCACTGATAATTTATTTCATAATGCTACCATTTTTCTTAACTACACAAAAAAACCATTCTCTGATTTATTAACTTTAGCTATAAAAGACTCTCCATTCATATTTAACAAAAAACTTTATGTCCAAACTGATGGTGTTTCCATGGGGTCATGTCTAGGTCCTTCATTTACTAATGCCTTTTTATGTCACCATGAACAAATGTGGCTGTCTAACTGTCCTAAGCTTTTTAAACCTTTTTATTATAAACGATGTGTAGACGACACTTTTTTACTCTTTAAAAATACCGAACACATTCCCTTAATTTTGAACTACCTTAACTCTAAGCACCCAAACATTAAGTTCACATATGAAGTTGAAAACCAATTATCACTACCATTTTTGGATATCCTAGTTACTCGTAAAAATAATTATCTTACCACCTCAGTCTATAAAAAACCTACTTTCACTGGCTTAGGAACTCAATATGTTTCATTCATCCCTAACCTTTTTGAAATCAATACTATTAAGACCTTACTACACAGATGCTATAGTTTCTCTTCTAATTGGTTTGCCTTTGATAATGAAATCAAATTCCTTACAATTTTTTTCCCAAAATAATGGCTACCCCCTCAAATTAATTGAAACAACTATCTCCAAATTCCTAAATGAAAAGTTCAACCCCAAGTCGAACCAACCCGAACCTACATTAGACACACACTATATTAAACTTCCATTTTACGGCCATCTCAGTCACACCATTCGCAAAAAACTCAATGATCTACTTAAGTTACACCTTCCTAACTCAAATTTTGTATTTATTTTTACTAATCCATTTACCTTAAGAACACATTTCAAATATAAAGACTCTATACCTAAAGCCTTATCTCTAACATAATTTACGAATTCAAATGTTCTAGTTGTAACGCTAGATACATCGGCGAGACAATAAGGAATCTAACCCTTAGGCTTTCTGAGCATAAAGATGTTTCTGCATGTACTGGTCGACCCATTTCTTCACCTTCGCAATCTGCAATCCGCTCACACTCACATGATTTAGATCACCCTTTTTCTATGAATGACTTTAGTATCCTATCCAAGGCACACTACCCTAGTGACACTAACTTATTAGAATCCATACACATCAAGCATTTGTCCCCTGATCTTAATAACCAAGTCACTTCATACCAATTACATATATTCAAATGAT
>JACEEZ010001112.1:13980-23980 GCA_016584305.1 Chionoecetes opilio | reverse complement strand
TTCCCAACTATCAAGCAAGCCACCAACAACTGGGCGCAAAGCTTCCAGGACTTTCCTGTTCACACGCTCAACTAAACCGTTACTGGCAGGGTGATAAGTTACCGTGAATGTTTGTTTGATGTTGAACTGCCCACAGATTTCATTAAGAAGCGCATTTTTAAATTTCGCGCCATTGTCACTCATTGAAACTCGGGGAGTTGAGTATGGACATAATAAGTTGGCGATCAATGCGTGTGCAATCGCTTTGGCAGTTTTATCCATCACTTGGGCCAAAACGACATACCTTGAGAAGTGATCAACACATACTAACAGGTATTTAGACCCTTGCCGACTAGAAGGAAGCTGTAATTGATCAATAGCAACAATGTCCCAAGGACGCTCAGGAGCTGGTTATTCCAAAATTGGTGCTGGTTTTGACACCGTATATATATTCATATGCACAACACATTTCACGCACTTAGCTACATATGCGTCAATATCTAACCGCATTTTAGGCCATAAATAACTATTGCTGGCCGCAGAAAGAGTACGCTCCTTTCCCGGGTGACCGGCTATTACAGCATCATGAACTAGTTGCAGTAACACAGATACAAACTAGGGGGGGGGGCCGCACTCAGTAGAGCGCATACCTCCGCCCGAATATTTTATCAAATATACGTATATATATATACGTATATATAATTATATATATATATATAATAAGTGCATATATATATATATAATAATATATATATATATTTTATATATATATATATATGCACTCAGTATGAGCGCATACCTCCGGCCGAATATTTCATCAATTGGTTGCCATGGCAACAGTTGACAATAGATTTAATCCAAAAATTTAAATTTGTTTCTTCTTTTACCAAATAGACTTGGTATACCGAGTTTGGTCCAAATCTATTCGTAACCTTTCGAGAAATCCTGTACACTAACAAACAGACAGACAGACGACAGACAGACAGACAGACAGATCGGGGTGAAAACATAACCCGCCAACTTTGTTGGCGGAGGTAATGACTCAGGACAAAAATTTGGGGCTCACTGGGCCCGCTTATTTGGGCCCCAAACTCTACAAAAAACCGTTTGGTGATAAAAGAATTGTGAAAAGGAAGGGGTTTTTTTTTAAAGTTGCTGGTACCCATTCCAGAGCATTATCACTTCATCCCCAAAATCAGTTTCGTTTGGGGAAAAGCTAGTTTTATGTATGAAAAATTTTTAGCTACGGGGGTTTTTCCTCAAGGGGCCAACATGTAAATTTTAGACCGCATCCCACAAAATTTGGGTCGACCTGGGAAAAACTTTAAAAATGGATTGAATTCCTGTTTTTCAAAAAACCCAAAGCCGAATCTTCCCGAAAGGTTTTTCCCCTTTAAAAAGTTCGTGACACTGCGTATCGTTTAACGCTAATCATAACCTAGGTTATCCCTAAAAAAATTTGACCCAGACAACTGCATGTTCCCGGGTGGTTACTGATAATTAGACTCTGCCGAAAAAAGTTCTACCGCGAACGCACAGCGCTTTTTTTTTCCGCTGCGTCACCCCTGCTCCATCAGACCCCCAGCCTAACGAGGCTCCTGTAGAACAAAAGTGCCAGCCCTTAAGTTTAAATAAATTATTATAAATAAATATATATTTATATTTAAAATTTTAATATATTTAAATTTTTAAATAAATTTATTAAAATTATTTTTATAATTATATATTTTTATAAAATTTATATTATATAATTTTATATATAAAATTTAAATTATATTATTTTTTATATTATATATAATATTTAATATATTTTTTTTTTAATATTTTATTTTTATAATATATTTATTTTTAATATTTTATAATAATTATTAAAAAATATTTTAAAATTAATATATTTTTATTTTTTATAAAAAATTTAATAAATATTTATATTTTATTTTATTTTTATTTTTTTAATATACAAAACTTCGTAAATAGAAATGCAATATTGTATTGATGGAATTATTTTCTTTAGTTGTCATAAAATTGTCTTTTTTTTTTTTCGGGGTAATCCGGGGGGAAAAAATTTTTTTTTGGGTTTTTGGTCTGACCTTGTTATTGAAATTTTTGGGTGCTGCCCAAAACTGTCTCGTTTTTCTCTATCACGTCAATTTTTTTTAAACTGTAGATTTTTGTTTTCCTAAAAAAAAAAAAATACTGTCAAAAAAACGTGCTTATTTATAAAAATTGCAAATTTTAACATAATGAAAATGAAAAAATAGGCATAAAATAAATTTTTAAATTTAACTTTTCTTTTTTTTAAAAAAGGAAAAGCTATAATTGTGTGCGGTTAGGAAAAAATTTACGTTTGTACTTTGTCTGATGTTAAACTTGGGGCTATCGCGTTTAAATGCCCCAAACCCATATCAGCCATCATATGCCATCCCCTACCCTGGTAACGTTTTTTCCAAAATTTCAACTTGGGAAATCTTTTACCTTGCTGGGTGCAGCAGCCCAAGTTTTTTCCGGGAAAAGTTGCAAGATGGCTATGAAAAAAATTCTTTAAACTCATGTTGAAAACCAAGCCGCTTTGTAGCTCCCCAAATTTTTTTCTACAATTTCTGTGAAACTACTTGCACGTGTTTTTTCCAAGAAATTTCTTCGACTCTTTGAATGATAGCCAATCATTCTTTTAAAGGGGTCTGACATAGTACCGTTAAAATGTTCATCTTTGATGGCGTCGTTTTTGTGGACCATCAAAACACCGGCCTTGATTTTTTCAATTGAATCCGGAAATGCCAAAGTGTACTTAAAACAGTCGCCACAGTTGACAAGTTTTTAAAATTGTTTTTCATGAGACCTATTTTTATGTGCAAGGGGGGAATATTTTTTCTTCCTGTCAACAAGTGGCTCATGTAAAATTTTTGGGACTCCGGGTTTTAAGATCAAATCTCGGGGGCCCATTCGTCTGAACCCAATCTTCTCTCGGCTCTCTTCCCCATACGAAAAAAAAACAGGGATACTTTTTTGTTCCCTTTTTTGCCAAAGAAGGAAGGAAAAACCTTTTTAAAAAGGTCAACAGATGACCAATTGTTTTTTGTCATATTGAAATAACTAAATACTCTTTTTAAAATCTCCATATTCTTCCCAAAAGAAAAACCAAATGCCATAGGACTGCGCCAAACAATTGCATTGTGTAGAAGGCCCCACCTTAAAAGCTCCGTTTTGAGCTTCAATAAACAATCGCCATTCTTTTTGGATTGTAATTAAAACCCTAATTCCTTCAGTAACGGGAATGTTATGGCAAAACCAAAACCGCGGGCACTTCAAAAGTATGCAAAAATTACTTTCTCTGGTTCAAAGTATGATACCTTCACCCTTGTTCAAGTATTTTTTTTCTCGTTTAGTCTTGATGCTAGTATTTCTGAAACTTTTTTGATAGGCCCAAATCACGTCTAAATATTCAACCGTCTGCAAACCCCCACGAACTGAATCCTCGTAATGTAAAAAACTGCATCATTGCTGTCACTCGCTTCTTCAAAAATACTCAATCTTCGGAGGGGTTGTTCGAAAACTGGCACTGGGAATTTTAGCTGAATGAGGCATTGGTCTTATAGCTGACTGATTAGATATTCTATTTTTCTTTTATTTTTCCCCCGTTAAATCCTGATGTTTTCACAAACAAAAATAAAAATCTGTGGAAAAATCTTTTTTCTCTCGCCCAAAACCCTGGGGTACAAAGCCAAATTTTCACGTGTTCCCTTTTGGGCCAATCCGTAATCTCTCGCACACTGCTTGCCCCCTTTGTAGGGGCCCCTAGCTTGTCTTATCACCAGTTTCACTTTAAAAAATGCGAATATGCTTGCTTGACAATACCTGATGCTTCCCTCTGACTTGGAATGGTAAACTACCAATTATACAAAGGATCAGGTTGTTTTTGACTTTTACACGAACTAGCAGGAGCAGACATGATCTGAAACAAAAAAAAAATATACCATGTAAATAAACCTAAGCTGGAATAGTTCAAGCTTTGAAAACAAAAAAAAAAAGCAAAAACGAAAAAAATTACAATGGTATTTTTACAAGGTTTAAAAGAAAGCCATAACAAAAACCTCCTAATTTCCCACTATCCTAGCTTTCTTTTGCAATATTGATAGTACTGACCATTGGGAGCTGCACACACCTCTCACCGCACTGTCCCCAATTGTAACTGCACAAACAAGCTGCCACATAGCTCTCGTATCAAATCGTAAACACTGGCAAGTTTTACTACAGCTCACAATGGAATTCTGCTTTTCTGGAGGGTAAGCTGTGGGGAAAAAAAATTGACGTGCTAGAAAAAAAATGACTACAGATTTGGGAAACAGCATGCCAATTTTTTGTCAAATAACTAAAAAACTAACTCAAAAAATTTTTTTTTTTTTTCAAATTGTTCCCCATTGTAAATTAAACAATAAAAAGTAAATTAATTCCACTAGCAAATTTAAAGTGCGACCAAAATATCAATTAATGAAAATTTTTAAAGGAGTTCCCCCTCATCTGCATTTTAATCTCCCCAAATTATTAACGTTGAAAAAGAAGATTCTTCCCCGAAAGGGGAATCAGCATCAAAGGGGGGAAGGCGGTGTTGCGTCTAGGAGTCCCGGGCAGCCAGGTTGGTGTGTTACGCTGAGGTATGTCCCACCTTGATTAAAATGGGGGTCGGGGGGGGACGGGGGAATGAGCCGGGGGTTGGTCGATGGGCGGCTGCGTCCGACGTCGACCACGCCCACGTCCTTCCTTAATTCCCCCTTTTTATCCACCAGTTCCACTTGGGCTGTAGTTGGTTTTGTTACTCAAACAATCTGGGTCACATGTAATGTTTCGAGGGGTTTAAAAGCACCTTAAACATCCAACAGGCTTTTGTTTTTGTTTTGTTTTGGTTTTCTTCATATTATAATATAATATTTAAAATTTTATATATATATTTATATATTATATATATTTTATTATTATTATATTTTGTATGATCAGTTCATTCAAAAGTGGAGGAATGTGTGTGTGTGGTTTTGGGGCAGACGAGTGGGTTGACAGGGAAAGAAGGTGGGGGTTGAGGTGAAGGAAGGCAAGGGGCGCGGTGGGTAGGGTGTGGGACGGTTTTTCTGGTTAAAACGTAAACACACCCACCTTTCCTCTGTAGCACCTCTCAAATCACCTCACTCCTCCTTTGTCACTTAACCCTTTTCCCAAAGTTTTCGTCTACAAATTTTCGCTTTGTATCAAAATGTATGTTATGTTTTTTTTTTGCAATGAACCCCTTGGTTTAATATCTTTATCACTGGAAAAGTTGTATCTCCCATCCACCAAAAATTTTTAGCTCCCCATGTTCACAAAATACCTTACTTTTGGGAAAATGAGGGGTAGGCGAGCGGGCTAAGCAAAAACTCAAAGGGGGTTTATAATTTTTATTCCCAAATTTCAGAACATGTATCGGCCTTGTGCGCACAATAATAAAATGTTCAAAAAGTCTTATCAAACACAAAAAGGTATTCACCACAAAAAAAATTTTACTATCACCCAACAGTCCTAACCACACGAATGTATTCTTGCTCTGACGCCGTCCCCCGTCTGGTGTCTCCCCAGGGCGCTGCAAGGGGGGCCCACCCCGGGGGATCAGGGAACCGGGTGTGGGCCCTCTCCGTAGATCTGCCATCTAGCGGGATATCAGGCGTGCACGTCATAGCAATCAAAAAAAATGACTGATTACAGAAAAGGGGTAGCATAAAACCAAAAGTAGGGATTACATATGTACCTACAAAGGTCAACATTAGTTAGTCGACAAGGATACTAAACAGGTTATATCTATAAAATATTGCTTATATTCACTAAAAATCGTCTAATGGTACCCAAATTACAATGGAAATTACGTTCTGGGCCTCATGGGGTTAAGAGAGGTAAGGCAACGTTGAAGGACACCTCGTAAATTGGACGATGAGAAAAGATATTGAGAAAGACTAATCTATTCTTCAAACGTATACCACTTACAATTGCTAGAGCACGATTGCTAGATTCAAGCGGGCAATAAATTATGCAAGTTGAAAACTATTTACGAGTTATTTATCTAGTCTGTTTTTCAACGTTTCAAGTGTTACTCTCCACAACATGGGCGCGAAGACTAATCCAAATGTTTACAAAACTATCTAAGAAAAACCGTTCAGCTTCATTTGTCTTGAACTGTTCACCAACAATTATACATTGCTTATTTCAGGTGACATTTGGTCGATTGACTGCAAAATATTCTTCACGTTAATGTTGATCTTTTTTTCACGTTTATCTTCGAAAAAAATTCGTATAAATCTTAGTTAATATAGGAGAGAGAAGAAGAGGAAGAGGAGGAAGACTGAGAAACTCTTAGAATAAGTTAATAATAATACATTAACTACTCCAATGCTTATACCAATACTAATGCCTACAGTAAAACTACTACTACTACTCTCTTAAACCGCAAATGATGATGTTGATGATTATGAAAAAGATTAGGAATATGATGACAAAAATAATAATGATAATGGTAATAGTAATAATATAGATAATTATAATAATGATTATAATTTTAATAATAATCATACTTATTCACCGAATGTCCGTCTGTCCATCCATCCGTCTGTACAGCTAAGGCTCCGCCATTTCTGTCCCAATTTCAACCAAACTTTCAGGATAGGTTAAGGTCATGCCTGAGATGGTTAGATAAGGCATGACTTCATTAGTTAAAAAAGTTTATTCATACAGCCTGGGGCATACCTACCTGGCACAGGAGACACTTTATATTTTTTGTTTTTCAACTAACACTCTCTCTCTCTCTCTTCCTCGTCCTCTTCTCTCCTATCTCCTCTCTTCTCTCATTCTCTCTCCTCTCTCTCCGTCCTCCTCTTTCCCCTCTCTCTCTCTCTCTCTCTCTCTCTCTCTCTCTCCTCTCTCATCGTCTCTCTCTCTCTCTCCTTTTTTTTTTTTTTCTTTCACTCTCTTTTTCGAGGGAGTTGGAAGGAGATAGAGAGAGAAAGAGAGAAAGAAAGAGAGAGGGAAAGAGGGAAAGAGAGAAAGAAAGAGAAAGAGAGAGACAGATAGAGAAAGCCAAAGAGAGAAACAGAGAGAGAGAAAGAGAGAGAGATTCATAAACTCGGTATTTTGTGAATAAAGCAATTTGTATTGTCTTTCAGAGCACTATAGTTATGAGTAACTTCTGCAAGTAATAATAATAATAAAAATAATTATAATATATAAATAATAATAATATCAATGATCATAATGAGTATAATGCTAACAATAATGATGATGATAATAATAATAATGACGATAGTATAGACTAAAATAATAATAGGGATGGTAGTAATATATAATGGCAATAATAACAATGACAGCAAAATACTGGTAAATATGAAGGTAGTGGTAGTGATAGTTATACTATTATTACGAAATAGACACCTATTTCAGCCGAAATCAGGTGTCATATAGGCTTGTAAATGTTTCCACGAATTCTTCTTCTTCTTCTTCTTGTGACTTTTGTAGGCAGAAAGATACAGGCGCAAAAGAAGAAATTTGGCGCAGAAAGTTATATTTCGTCTCTTAAACTCATTGTCCAAGCGAGCGAAGCCAGCTTTTAGCATTTATGCTAAAATTCCTAATATTTTGTGCTTGGCGACATTAGTGCAGTTGCGAAAGTAGTGCATTAGTGCAGTGGAAATAAAATGTGTTCGTAGCCTTCATAACAACAGTGTCTGAGGCTCTGAGCGTCGCCGCTCACCGATACCACCACCACCACACCACCACCACCACACCACACCACCATCACCACCACACCACCACCACCACCACCACCACCCACCACCACCACCACCTCTACCACCACCACACCACCACCACCACACCACCACCACCACCACCACTACCACACCACCACCACCACCAGCACCACCACACCACCACCACCACCACCACCACACCACCACCACCACCACCACCACACCACCACCATCACCTCCCCCCTCACCACCACACCACCACCACCACCACCACCACCACCACACCACCACACCACCCCCACCACCACACCACCCCCACCACACCACCACCAGACCTCACCAGCACCACCACCACCACCATCACCACCACCACCACCATCACCACAATCACCACCACAATCACCACCACCACACCACCACCACCACACCACCACCACCACCATCACCACAACCTGTTACCCTTCTTAGTATGGTTATTTTACGGATAACGGGTTCTCTCCATGTTGATACTGGTTTACTAACCTGTAAGGGATGATTGCCGGATGATGCCCTCTTGACGGGCTGGTAACTTGCTTCGTTGCCCAGAGGTACCATCAAATAAAGTGGTATGTACGGGCTAAACGTGTCGAGCGGTTCTTTAGGTAATTTATAAGTATTCTTAGTGCCAAAGGATTCGAGTAAGACAATATACTACAAAAGATATATATTATATATATATATATATATATATATATATATATATATATATATATTATAATATATATATATATAATATATATATATATAATATATATATATATATATATATATATATATAGTATATAATTATCATATATATATATGTACACTTGTGAAGGTTTTATACAATAATAATGTCACGCAGTTCGTTAGTAACGGTCAATGAAACTAATGTCTAGAGACAGAGCCGGGAACAGTTAATGACGTGACAAGGTACTCACACCCCCAGTTGTGGGTACACACAGACACCCAGGAAGGTGTGTCGTGAGTAGAGCGCAAGGCTAACGCGTCTCCTGTAGCTCTCCGTGTTCTGTCCCCTCTCCGGCCAGTTGCAGCATATAAGGAAAGGAGCCGGAACTGACAGGTTCCGGTGGACATATCTCTCAGCCCGTTGCACTCTCGTCAGCGTCATCATCCTTGGGAGAGCGCTGAATGACATACACACAACTTGTGTGTGTATTCTGGAGCCAGGGGCGAGGTGTGGCTACGTGTTGCTTCAAGACACCGGGTTGACTGTCCACGTCATCCTTATGGCCATGGCGTGATACTTCGTCAACATAACCTAATCAAAAGGTGTCAGCACTCAGACATCCGCTAGGCGCCAGTACAAGACACACAGACACTCAGACATACTGTATTAGTATCGATTAACACATACTATATATATAACCAGTACGCTAATAAACCACCACAATCACCACAACAACCACCATCACCATCACCATCACCACCACCACCACACCACCACTACCACCACCACCACCACCACCGCCATCACCACACCATTTTTTTTAAGAACTTTTTTTTTGAACTTTTTTTCCAGAACAATTTAGCATTTTTTCTTTTCTTTGTAAAAGTTTTAAAAAAATCAAAGAAGGGATGGTGAAGGTTAGGTTGGGTTAGGTCAGGTTGTAATATAAGTATTTTAAGGTGAGGGTATTTAAAAAGTTGACTTTAGCCTGTGCGAGCTTGGACACGTTCCACATCTTTATGTGGACGTCTATTTCCTAGTAGAAACAACAGTAGGAGTAAGTGGTAGTAGTAGTCGTGATAGTAGTATAGTAGTAGCAGTAGTGGTAGTAGTAGTAGAAGAAGTAGCAGTAAAGATAGTGTATGGTATGATTATTATTATTATAGTAAGTAGTATGTAAGCAGAAGTAGTAGTAGGTGGTGGTGATGGAACTAGCAGTAACACTAGCAGCAGTACAGTAGTAGATAGACAAACGACAGATAACAGTATTCACAAGACCAGCAAGAAAGTCAGTAGTAGTATATAGATATTTATTGCACACGCGCCCACTTTTTACCTGCGTGAGAAAGTGGCATCCCTCAACTCATTAGGGCATCCGATACCATCCCGGTGAGAAGTACGGCCAGATACTGGTAGTCCAACTCTCACCTCCATCTTATCTTAATGCACCCTTTAATCTTGTAACTGTGACTACCCTACAGTCCCTACACCCCCCCCCTCTCTCTCTCTCTCTCCCTCTTCTTCCCCCTTTTCCTTTTTTCTCTCCCCTCCTCTC
>JACEEZ010001112.1:0-10880 GCA_016584305.1 Chionoecetes opilio | reverse complement strand
CGTCGGTTCCCCTTGGGCCCCTTGGCCTTTGGGGTGGGATACATTCAAGCGGCTTTGGTGATGGCAGACACGGGCCCGGGCGGTTGACAGGGGCAGCTATGTGGAAATCCTGGATGAGATCCTATTGCAGTCTGTGAGGACTTACTCTTCCCTGAGGGGGACAATTTTACTTGGTGCAGATAATAGTCTATACATATTGCCGAGTATTCGTGACTGGCTCACAGGCACCCACAAACCACCCTTCTGCCACACCCTCCCCGATCACCCGACCTAATCCTATCGAGCATGTTGGCAGCAATGACGAGGAGAATGCAAAGCTACCGGTGTGCTAGACTAGCGACGTGGTCATTCTGATGCCAAGTGATCGTGGGAGGAGCTTCGAAGCCCAGCTGGACGGGAGTTGACAGGAACTTTAGTGGGATCAATGCTAGTCGACTTAACAATGTAATAGCACAATGTAATACACTCATTATTAGATAATACCTACCATCCTCAAGTGTCGTATACTTATCCTAATCGTAACCTTATAACGGTGTGGATGTGTCATAGTATGTGGTTTGGTTTACACATTCATTTTGGTAAATAATAATATGCTTTTGCTGGAAATATAATATTTAAGCCTAAACTACAACATGGAGTTTATCATTCCCCAACCCGCCAGGGTGGCCTGGTTGGTAGAATGCTCGGCCCGTGTGTAGAGTCCCTGCATTCGGTCAGCGGTTCGAGTCCACCAAGTTCGTCTGGCGTGGTGGCGCTTTGTATAGTCAATAACCTTGTAGTTGGTACTTGCAAAGTGTCTAGATAGGATCAAAGTATCTTATCTTATCATTCCCTCATTTGAATACAATGGACTGACGTTAGCCACAGCATTTAAACGGACTGATGCATGTCCTAAGGCGGAATGGGTTACAAAATCATATTTATTCACACAAGACTCATTATTGTAGTCATTTCTCTAATGCATGACGGCTTAACGTCATGGTGTTGATTACTTTCCTACGGTTTAACGCCAGACGATTTCATCCGACTGAACGAAAAAGACACCAGACTGACGAGGAATTATATTTTCACCGTAGTATATATATATAATCTATCAATTATGCTACGGTTATATAACCGATACGTTAATTTGACACACACATTATTTATAAACTATGCAAAACCGAGATCATGTGACAAGGCTGTTCAGTGCGTATGAAATACTGAGCCATTGCATCTCATTCCTTCACCCAGAGCATGGGTACACAGGGCCACCACCCGCTCCACACAGGGAGAGGGTTCCAAATTCTTCGTCCGCATATCTCATAGTGCATGGTGCTTACAGTTTGATAAGTTTTTAGGGAAAATATACACTACAGACTAATGTAGACTCTATGTATACCTGCACTGTGTACTGTATTACCTTGGAACCTCTTGTCTTCCTAGCTCCAGGTTCCTGTACACTAAAGACTAATGTAGACTCTATCGGCTGATTTTAAAAGACTTTTAGAAGATTTTTTTTTTTTTTTTTTTTTTTAGGTTTTGCATACGGTGAGGTGCATGTCCAGTGAAGGGATGAATGCGCCGACATTTTTTTGGAGGATTAGAGTACGTGGCAGGGAAGCCGAGGATGCAGCCACACGCTGGCGGGCCGCTGGAACACTCTTGTGGCGTGGACTGGCCTACCAAACAGTGCCAACAAAAGGTACAACTAGGCATGTTGGAGGCATGAAAGGTTGAACATAAGAAGAACTTAATTTAAAAACCCTGGACAGGTATCGCTTGGGGAAGTGTGGCGAGCCCTGCGCGGAAAACGCGTTTTTTTGCTTTTGCGCCAATCACGTCATTCGGGAGGCGGAGCTCGACCCACAAGTAGTCAGTGTGGTGCTGGCCACCGTCAAGGGAGGAAGGGTATCTCGCTCCTCCGTGTGCATCCCCTAGAATTAGACTGCCTGACCCCACACTTGCCCCCCCCGGTACTGTGAAGTAAGTTTTTTTCATTAATTTTACATTTCTTGCTCTATAATCCTATGTATTGAGATATGTTTTAACACCTATAAACAAGTTAGCCAGATAAATTATCTAGTTAATCTGACCAGTAGAGGGAAAGATATCGTTGAAATTGAGACTTTTTTTGAAGACGAAGAGGAGGTGGTGTCAGCCTGTCAAGAGGCCTTCCCTCAGGTTGCCCTCACCCCCACTGTGGTTGGGGTGACGTGAACACATGTGTGAAAACACATTCCGATTTACTTTTTTTGGCCCTGGGGCTTTTTAGATAGTGAGGGAACATTCATGCTGGTTTTCAGCTAGAACATAGTAAATGTAGTTACCCTACGAATTTTTTAAATAGGGTATAATTTTGGAGGGTAAAAAAAAATGGTGTTTTTTGTTTTATTTTACAGTTCTGTATGTATGAAGGTTCAGGGATCAGTAATGCAACACAGTGAGGCATAGACATCCCCTCTTGAAGTTTGCAGGGCCAAGTGCCTCAAATTAGAGGAAGTGTTTTTTATGTCCAAGCTCGCTTCGCTCGCTTGGACACCTATTTCAGCCGAAATCAGGTGTCATATAGGGTTGTAAAAATGTTTCCTCTTCTTCTTCTTGTGACTAAATTTTGTGAGAGCACAGGATACGGCGTAAAGGAAGAAAGTTGGCACAAAAGGTTATATTCGTCTCTTAACTCATTGTGCAAGCGAGCGAAGCAAGTTTTTAGCATTTATGCTAAAAATTTGTATAGATTGTGCCTTGGGGACATTAGTGCAGAGGCGAAATAGTGCATTAGTGTACTGAAAATAAAATGTTTCGACTCGTAGCCCTCACAATAACAGTGCCAGAGCCGAGATATTCAGACACTGCTGCTTGTGTTAGGCCTCATATAACCACTATAACTCGTGTTTCTAATGGGCCCTTATAGGTGTTATTTAGGGTTAGCATGGTGTTATATACGTGGTAGGGTGTGGGGTGAGGTGTTAAATATGCCATTTCAGCCGTGGGGACAGACAGGGTTTTTCCAAGCGAGCGAAGGAGCTTGGAGCTTGATTCGCATTAACAATTATGAAATACCACCACAACTACCCACCACAAACCCCCATCACCACCAAACCCCCACCACCAAACCCCCTACCACCACACCCCACCACCATTACCACCACCACCAGCACACCACCACCACCATACCACCAACCACCACCATACCACCAACCCCCACCATACCACACCCCACACACCCTACCACCAACCAATCACTACACCACCACCACCACCACACCGGTTTCCCCACCCCCATCACACCCCACCACCACATCACCACCACCGCAACACCACCAACCCTAAACCACCACCACCACACCACACCCACAAACCCCCAAACACCACCACACCACCACCACCCCCACCACACCATCACCCCCACCCCACCATCACCACCATACCACCACCACCATCACCACCACTACCACACCACACCATCACCAACCCCACCACCACATAAACCCCACCAAACCCTCACCACCCCACCACCACCACCATCACACCACCACCCCACCACACCCCCACACCATCACCTCACCATCACCCATCACCACCACCACCACCGCCATCACTACATCAAATTTTTTTATAATTTTTTTTAGAATTTTTTAAAAAAACAATTAGCATTTTTTTTTTTAAAAAAAAGGGAAAAAAGGGGGGAGAATTGAATTAGGGGGTTTTAGGGGGTTTTTTGTTTTTAAGGGGGGGTTTTTTTCCCCTTGGGTTTGGAATTTTACATTTTAACTCATTTTTTTTTAATTTTTTTTTTTTTGAAAAATTTCTTTTTTTTTGAAAGTTTTTAAAAAATATATTTTATATTTTGGGGGAAAAAAATTGGGGTATTACTTTTTTTTAAGGAAAGGGAATTTTTTTTTTAAAATTTTTAAAGAAGAAACGGGGCAATTAAAAGGGGGAATTTTTTTCATCCTTCCGGGTTAAAAATGGAAACCCCAAGGGCCTAACCCAATGTTCCTTTTGGGTGAATTTGTGAAAACCATCGCTAGGACGGGGGGCCAAAAAATGGGCCCCTAATGGGGGGGAAAAATTTTTTCCCGGCAAAATGAAATTTTTTTGAAAGAAAGGGCAAAGGTTAGGGGGATCGCAGGGGACCATAAAAGGGCCGGGTCGCTCCCCCGGGGTCCCCAAAAACCAAAGGGTTTTAAAACCATAAAAATTTTGGGGTTTTTTTTTTCCCCCCCTTTTTAAAAGGTTAAAAGAAAAACCCCACCCGGGGCCCCCCCCCCCCCGGGAGGGGGCACAGGGGGCCCCCTGGGGCCCCTGCTTTTTTGGGGAACCAAAAGGGGCCCCCCCCCCACCCCCACCCCCCCAAACGGGGGGGGGGGGCCGGTCAGGGCCCCGGCCCTTTGTAAGGGCCCGGAACCTCATTAGGTTTACCTTGGGTTTAAAATTTTCAAATAATCTATGTAATTTCATGCTTTGCGGGAGTACGTGGGGGGATGACCCAAGAATCATCCTGTCCTACAAAATTGATTAAGTTTAGCATGCAGTGCATGCGCAGTTCACTTACCCGTTTATCTGTTAACCGTTTATTTTCCTCTTTATTGCGTGTTATGCATAAACTCATTTTCCCTCGGCATTTTCATCGAGACCAAATATATAGTTTATAATATCAATAAGGACCAAGAAGGAGGAAGACGCAGTTTTTACCCGGCGCTCTGACGTTTTGCTTATGTACATGTGTTGCACCTGATCGGAGCTGGCCTGGACGGTACAAAAAAAAGTCACAAAGAAGCCCACTTGTTGCAGTCCCTTAAACTTACCAAAATTCTCCAAAGCGAAATATCAAACTCAAACAAGCTTACAGCTCATAGGACCGATATTTTTGGTAAAACTGGGGCCACACACACCACACCCCCATCCCTTGGCAAAAGGATGCAATACCTAGGCCGCTCTGTCCATGTAAAATCCTGAGCCTTGAGTGGGACTCGAAAGCGGGGCCAGAGAGTGGCGCACCGCTTTGTTATCCACCAGACCAGCGGCGATGTGTGTGCGTGTGCGTGTGCGTTTTGCGTGCGTGTGCGTGTGCGTGTGCGTGTGTGTGTGTTTTGTGTGTGTGTGGTGTGGTGTTTTTGGGGTGTAAAGGGAGAAAATCCATGATGAAGCATACACGCAGCTGAAGAAGCCAATGATGAATCATAATTGCGTTCATTTAATCACTCGGAGGAAAAGTTTACTTGTTTTAAACCAATAGTTTGATAAGCGTTCTGTGATAACGTTGCCCTCATGCACCAGACTCTCTCAACAACAGCAACAAATAAATATTCTGTCGCGTTTTCTAATGAAATATATATTTACAAACACACGAAGAAATGTACTAATAACATGAATTCCATTTGCCATTACGATATAAAACACGTGAATTTGGTTAAATCATTTTCAGTGTCATTCTTAGGCAAGATGAACGGAAAGGGAAATATGTAATGGTTTATATACTAATTATAGCCCAGTGTGCGTGTGCGATCTGTCATCTGTTATACTCTCTCTCCTCTCTTCTCCTCTTTTCTCTCCTCTCTCTCTCTCTCTCTCTCCTCTCTCCTCTCTCTTCTCTCTCTCTCTCTCTCTCTCTCTCTCTCCTTCTCTCTCTCTCTCTCTCTCTCTCTCATACATAAATCACCCTTTAAAAAATTCTGCAAAGGCCCCAACAACAGCAGTCAAGCAACAGATGGAGAAATCAGTATGTACATTGGGCTGCTATTATATTTCACTCAAAACCTTAACAAGGAGAGTAATTAGGCGTTCATTAGGCGTCCAACTAAACAAGAACTAAGTGATTCACGGAGAGATGCCACCGAGCGCCTAACTTCTGATCTTTCTATAATTTCTGATTAGGGCAAAGCAAACTTGTTTTGTGCCATGCCTCAAAAACCCAATTTCATCACCTATCTACTCGACATACCCTTCCAGATAACTATCCCCTCTTCTTCAATGACACTCAACTGTCTCCCTCCTCTGCATTGAACATTCTTGGACTATCCTTTACAAATCTGAACTGGAAAGCTCACATCTCATCTCTTGCTAAAACAGCTTCTAAGATGTTAGGTGTCCTGTGGCGTCTGCGTCTATTTTTTTTCTCCCTTCCAGTTGCTTGCTCTGTATAAGGGGCCTTATCCGCTCATGTATGGAGCATGTTTCACATGTTTGGGGAGGATCCACTCATACAGTTCTCCTAAACAGGGTTGCGGCAAATGATTTCGTCTCATCAACTCCCCTCCTCTGACTGACTGTCTTCAATCTTTAAATCACCACCGCAATATTGCTTCTCTTGCAATCTTATACCGCTTTTGCATGCCCACTGCTCTTCTGAACTGTCTAACTGCAATCTGCATACCTCCCCCTTCCCGCAGCCTTGCTGCGCAAAAAACTTTCTACTCATTCTCATCCCTATTCTGTCCATCTTCCTAATCCAAGAGTTAACTATATCTTCACTCTTTCATCCCCTTCACTGGTAAACTCTGGAACTCTTTTCCTGCTTCTATTTTTCACCTTCCTACAACTTAAATTTCTTCAAGAGAGAAGTAACAAGACATCTCCCAAACTAAATTTGGGGGAGGTGGAAGCAGAGTGGTTAGCTTCTCCCATTGGCGTGCTCGGTGACTCTGGTGAGTTCGATCCTCGATGAGGGCCAAAATCCACAAAATCTTTCTGCATGCAACCGTCGAGTGGACTAAGATCACACACATGCTACCCATTAACTCTACCTTCGATTGCGAGTGCATCGGAGGATACAGGGGGGCGGCATGAGCCTCCAATCACAGGCGCCACTATAAAAATCCTGCCTGCGCCAGTGCGCCACCATGGGCGAGGACTATCACAGTCCTCTAGAGTCTAGTGAACCTCCAGGGCCTATCGTCCCAGCTCTGGAGGTCACTGACTACAGGCGCCATAGGCACAAAATATGTAAAAAAATTAAATGACCCACCCCCCTCTCTATATTCTCTTACTGTCTTATTGATAGGAACTGGCAACCAAGTGGGCTTTTTGTTGCTCTTTTTTTTATATCTGTTATACAGGAGTGAAGGATTGCCCTCATCAGCTCCTGCCGGGAGGCACTTTTCGTAAGTCCTCACGCGTTTGGTGCAGCCCCGCTGCTGCGTGAGTTGCTCTACGCTTGGCTGTAGCTCCGAAACTAACCACATGATTTTCTCGAAAATACACACATTGTGATTCTCACACAAAATTTTTGTCTTTAAAGTTCAGGAAACCTAACCTAACCTAACCGTAGCCTAACGTAACCGTGAATTTGTGTAGAGCAGCTCCCACAGCGGCTGCACCAAACGCGCGAGGACTTGGGAAAAGTGCTGCCGGGAGGAGCGAGGGAGAGCTTGGGTTATTTTTTCGATTAGTAAGGGTCTTCCGATACTCGATCAAGTACGAGCTTTGGCAGGGCCGCGGACAGGGAATTCCCCACCCCAGCCAACGCCCAAACGGATTTCATAAATTGGTTCTACAAGATATTATTTAGGGTTTGGGCGATCCTTTCCTGTGGCTTTTCCTTTCTTGAGGTAGCTGGGCGGCCGTGTTACCATTGTGGAGGGAGTCAAGGCGGTGGTGACGGGGCAGTCAAGGATTGTAATGGAGAAGTACTGATCGAAAATTAATTGTTGCGACTCCATCCTAACCACCAGCATCAGCACTTGCATCTCTATATATATTGTGTTGTGTGTGTGTGTGTGTGTTTGTGTGGTGTGTGTGTGTGTGTGTGTGTGTGTGTGGTGTGTGTGTGTGTGTGTGTGTGTGTGTGTGTGTGTGTGTGTGTGTGTGTGTGTGGTGGTGCGTGCGTGCGTGGCGTGCGTGCGTGCGTGCGTGCGTGCGTGCGTGCGTGCGTGCGTGCGTGCGTGCGTGCGTGCGTGCGTGCGTGCGTGCGTGCGTGCGTGCGTGTGTGTGGGGGCGGGGGGGAGGGGGGGGTTTATACTTGTCGATTAATAAATACTGATCAAGAATTAAGATATTTGGCACTTGTATGACATTCATATTACACACTTCCATATTGTTCTCATCGATGTGTGTGAGCCTTTTCCTCGGAATGATATACTTCTCATTTCTTCTTAATGCCATTTTACTCAATAACCAAGTCACAAGAGTAATAAGTATAAATCAAGAGTTACGTACAGCTTAAACACTCATATCAACACTCACTCTAATCCTCTCTTCCTTGTCCTCTTTTATTCCTCCTCCTATTTATTTCCTTGTCTTCTCCCCTTCTACCTCCTTTCCCTTCTCTTTCCCCTACCACTATTTTCAAGCTATTTTCGCGTCTCAAGTATCGTCCACTAAAGTGATGTTAAACTCTCCCTTACATAAACTTCTCACAATCCCTTCTGTCATCACCTTTTATCTATTCTTTATCCCGAGATTCGAAACCCCCCGAACAGCCTTAACCCTAAAAAAAAAAAACCTTTTGGGATCCAAAAGGTTTTAAGCACACTTATTAGATGATCCATCACTTTTTTTTTCTTTTTTTAGTAGCCTATTTGCGAGAATTGTGAAAAAAAAAGTGGGTTGCGAGAATTAAAAAACCTTGATTAGGGTGATGGGTGAATGGGTGGTGATGGTTGGTTGGGGGTGGGATGGGGTTAAAAAAAAACCTCCCTTTTTATCCCTCTCCTTAGCAAATTATTACAAAGCTTCACAAATTTCGTGCACTCGCCCACCCTCATTATCTCGCAACACCTGCACCGTCATGTACGCATGCTTCTCTCTCCTCACCGGGGCATTAACCCTTTCACCTGCTGATTAGACCCTTATAAGCACACCTGGTGACCTGTATGTAGTACCCGCACGGAGGGAGTGATAGTGGAGGCCCGGGCTCACTCAGACAATCCAACACGACGCCCCTGAATCACGTTATTGCTGTCCTCACCCTTACCGCTAAGATGGCATGATAACTTCTGTGTTTAAAGTTAATGCTTCGATATCGTAGGCAAATGTTCCTAAAGTGATATAAAAATTGTAAGTAAAGAAACTAGATTTGCTTAAAAGAGGCTATGGCGGGAGACGCGAATGAAAGCCTCGGTAACCCGTGTACAGAGCAACTTTGCTACTGTGTTGAGTGTTGCAACATTTGAACATCAAATATACAAACCCCTTTTGTTCAACACTGTTTTTTTATTTATAAAGAGACACGAAATGCTGAAATCAGCTGGGCGCATAGTGTTTTTTCCTCTACAACGACAAAAACCCAAGAAACATTGAAAGACAGCAGCAGCATTTAAAGACAAAAAACTGTAATCACCTTATTACGAGGATTAAGAACATTTACATACAAAATCTGAGCAACAATCCAATTAACAAAGATCATTAATATTACACGGGTTTTCACCTTTGGGTTGCTGGTGTTGTGTTACCGCACGCACACACACACACACACCACACACACACACAAAACACACACACACAAAACACACAAAACAAAACAAAACACACACACACAACACAACACACACACACAACACACCCCTAAACCCCGAGTGTTGCTGCTGTTGTGTGTACCTGTCACACACACACACACACACACAACACACACACACACACACACACACACACACAACACAACACGCACACGCACACGCACACGCACACTACACACACACCTGCCCCCGTGTAATTAATGTTTACCTGAGTAAACAAGGAAGAAGAACACAAAGACAATAATTACAGTGAACAACCAACAAAAACAACAAAAATAGTGTAATTATGCGTCATTTATCAAGCACTAATTACACAACTGACAAAATTAATTACAATACGCACGGAATTAGTCTGGACTGAAAGATTTTTGTTCTTTTGTTATTGCAATTGTTATTATTCCTGTTGTTGTTTTGTTTTTTGTTGTTGATGAGGTTGTTCCACTCTCGTTCCTTCCCTACAACACTGTCACTTACAAACGTATACAAACCACCACCCTCACCACCACAACAACACCAACACAATAACACCCAAAACAACAACAACAACAAACCACCAGTAAACCTTATATTCCCATCAACCTTTATTTCCCCAGTAGATTGTATTGTCCCCAGTACCTCTTTTCTTCCGCCTTTCTTTCCGCTCAGCCCACCAGGGCCACACACGCACCATCTCCGCCGCCACCACCACCTGAGGCCCTTCCCACCACCACCTGCGCCGCACCACCTGTCCCCATCCTCCCCGCATAATAATGGGGAAAATATAGTCCTAGTAAAGTGGTGGAAAATTATTTATGTAAATAATTTAATTGAATGAACGCCAGGATATTTTTACATCGAAAAGAAAGAGAGAGAGAGAGAGAGAGAGAGAGAGAGTAGAGAGAAGAGAGAGAGAGAGAGAGAGAGAGAGAGAGGGAGAGAAGAGGGGAGAGGGGGAAAAGAAGAGAGAAGAGAAGGAGAAAAAGGGAGAGAAGAAAGAGACAGAAAAACAGAGAAGAAAAGAGAAAGAGACAGTAGGGGAAAGAGGAAGAGAGAGAGAGGAGAGAGAGAGAGAGAGAGAGAGGGAGAGGGGAGAGAGAGAGAGAGAAAAGAGAGAGAGAGAGAGAGAGAGAGAAAAGAGAAGATAAAGAAAAAAATAGACAAGCAACAAAACAGACAGGAACACAAACTTATATGGACCCAAAATCATCAAAAAGATCACGAGTGTTTCTCCAAAAAAGACAAAAGAAGAAAAATCAATTAGGGAAATCAAACATTTTTCTACTTACTAAACCTCGAAGTTGTTTGAGGGAGGAGGGAGAAGGCATTGGTGGGGGTACACAATGACAATTAAAACTCCATCAAACGTCTTCAGTGTAACTCATAATCACACACAATCCCCTATCAAGGGAAAAAAAGAAATTTTTTTCCCCAGTGTCTTGCTTCAGGAAAGGCAGGGGAAAAAAT
>JACEEZ010001110.1:0-26430 GCA_016584305.1 Chionoecetes opilio | reverse complement strand
ACTCACTTTAGGCCAAAATTATTCCTTTTATATTTTTCCCAATTTTTTTCCACTTATCTCTAATTTCCATTATAGATCAGTAATCCGAACAGATACAACCACGGAGTACTCAATAACATTGTATGCACTCTTAATAAGCTTCAATTTGAGTCCAAAAACGAGGTCCCCTACGACGTCTGGTTCTCATTCTGCAATTTGTAATTGCCAATTTTATTGCCAAATTGCCAAATTGCAAATTGCGCGAAAACTTACCGCTAACGAGTGACCCAACTACGATTTTCGGATTCAGCGGCACAAAATGCTTAGGATAAGACCCTCAAAATGCTTCCTTCACCTAAGGTGAAGCGAAAGCCTTTTTTCCGCCCTAAGTGACCCGACTAGCGTGTTTCATAGTTTCTTCTAAACTGTAGCGTTATTGTATATATACAAGTAGTTTTACTTATTATATTGCTATAAACCCATAAAATGTAGTGTTTTCAATGATTCTAGCTAGTTATCAGTGATATATAGCTGTTTTCCTACAAATTGAAGTATAAAATGCTCTTTTTAGAATAATTTGCACCTATAAGTAGCTTACATTACATTAAGCTATTAAATAGAAGAGTAAGAGGTTATTTATTGTGATATATTGGTATATTGCAATCGTTTTTCATAGTTTCTTCTAAACTGTAGCGTTATTGTATATATACAAGTAGTTTTACTTATTGTATTGCTATAAACCCATAAAATGTAGTGTTTTCAATGATAGTAGCTATTTATCGGTGATATATAGCTGTTTTCCTACAAATTAAAGTATACAATCCTTTTTTTAGAATAATATACCTATAAGTAGCTTACATTACAATAAGCTAATAAATAGAAGAGTAAGGGGTTATTTATTGTGATATAACGGTATATTACAAGCGTTTTTCATAGTTTCTTGTAAACTGTAGCGTTATTGTATATAAACAAGTAGTTTTACTTATCATATTGCTATAAACCTATAAAATGTAGTGTTTTCAATGATATTAGCTATTTTTCGGTGATATATAAATGTTTTCCTACAAATTGAAGTATAAAATCCTCTTTTTAGAATAATTTGCACCTATAAGTAGCTTACATTACATTAAGCTATTAAATAGAAGAGTAAGAGGTTATTTATCGTGATATAACGGTATATTAAAAGCGTTTTTCATAGTTTCTTGTAAACTGTAGCGTTATTGTATATATACAAGTAGTTTTACATATCATATTGCTTTAAACCCATAATATGTAGTGTTTTCAATGATATTAGCTATTTATCGGTGATATATAGCTGTTTTCCTACAAATTGAAGTATACAATCCTTTTTTTAGAATAATTTGCACCTATAAGTAGCTTACATTACATTAAGCTAATAAATAGAAGAGTAAGATGTTATTTTTTGTGATATAACGGTATATTGCAACCGTTTTTCATAGTGTCTTGTAAACTGTAGCGTTATTGTATAAATACAAGTAGTTTTACTTATCATATTGCTATAAACCCATAAAATGTAGTGTTTTCTATGATATTAGCTATTTATCGGTGATATATAGCTGTTTTCCTAAAAATTGAAGTATAAAATACTCTTTTTAGAATATTTTGCACCTATATGTAGCTTACATTACATTAAGCTTTTAAATAGAAGAGTAAGAGGTTATTTATTGTGATATAACGGTATATTGCAAGCGTTTTTCATAGTTTCTTGTAAACTGTAGCGTTATTGTATATATACAAGTACTTTTACTTACCATATTACTATAAACCCATAAAATGTAGTGTTTTTAATGATATTAGCTATTTATCGGTGATATAAAACTGTTTTCCTACAAATTGAAGTATAAAATGCTCTTTTTAGAATAATTTGCACCTATAAGTAGCTTACATTACATTAAGCTATTAAATAGAAGAGTAAGAGGTTATTTATTGTGATATATTGGTATATTGCAAGCGTTTTTCATAGATTCTTCTAAACTGTAGCGTTATTGTATATATACAAGTAGTTTTACTTATTGTATTGCTATAAACCCATAAAATGTAGTGTTTTCAATGATAGTAGCTATTTATCGGTGATATATAGCTGTTTTCCTACAAATTGAAGTATACAATCCTTTTTTTAGAATAATTTACCTATAAGTAGCTTACATTACAATAAGCTAATAAATGGAAGAGTAAGGGGTTATTTATTGTGATATAACGGTATATTACAAGCTTTTTTCATAGTTTCTTGTAAACTGTAGCGTTATTGTATATAAACAAGTAGTTTTACTTATCATATTGCTATAAACCTATAAAATGTAGTGTTTTCAATGATATTAGCTATTTTTCGGTGATATATAGCAGTTTTCCTACAAATTGAAGTATAAAATGCTCTTTTTAGAATAATTTGCACCTATAAGTAGCTTACATTACATTAAGCTATTAAATAGAAGAGTAAGAGGTTATTTATTGTGATATAACGGTATATTGCAAGCGTTTTTCATAGTTTCTTGTAAACTGTAGCGTTATTGTATATATACAAGTAGTTTTACTTATCATATTGCTTTAAACCCATAAAATTTAGTGTTTTCAATGATTTTAGCTAGTTATCAGTGAAGAGTGTTTTTTTTCTACAAATTGAAGTATATTTCTTTATATCTGTAGCTAAATAGCTTTTTATATTTGCTACAACTATATTTTACAAAATTAATAGCTAAGAATATGTATTTCTCATGAAATTTAGATATGAGTTTTAATCTTAAAAACAATGTTTTTTCAAGTATTTTAATGTATTTTTGAAATGCTAAATAATGTCGAAATTTTACATTATTCAGCACTTTTACACAACTATATTATACAATGTTATGAACTAAAAATATGTATATTTCATGAAATTTAGGTATCAATTTTAATCCTAAAAACAACGTTTTTTCAAGTGTTTTAATGTTTTTTGGAAAGCCTAAAAAATGTTGAAATTTGACATTATTCAGCACTTTTACGCAACTATAATTTACAATATTATGGGCTTAAAATATGTATTTTTCATGAAATTTATGAATCAATTTTATTCTTAAAAACAACGTTTTTCAAGTGTTTTAATGTATTTTTGAAGGGCTAAAAAATGGCGAAAATTGACATTATTCAGCCCTTTTTTTGATAGAGAAATTCAAAATGTGGAATTATAGTTGTTTTCGTTAGAAATTGCTATTTTAAACTACTGTAAGCTTATAATAGAAGTTTGAGACTCTATATTGTGATACAATTGTATATTATACGTGTTTTTCATAGTTTCTTCTTAATTGTAGTGTTATATCGTTAATAGAAGGAATTTAATTATGATAATGCTTTATACCCTCAAAATATGTTCTTTTCAATGATTTTAGCTAGTATTCGGTGATTTATAGCAGTTTTCCTAAAATTGAAGTATAAAATGCTCTTTTTAGAATAACTTGCACCTATAAGTAGCTTATATTACATTAAGCTAATAAATAGAAGAGTAAGAGGTTATTTATTGTGATATAACGGTATATTGCAAGCGTTTTTCATAGTTTCTTGTAAACTGTAGCGTTATTGTATATATACAAGTAGTTTTACTTATTATATTGCTATAAACCCATAAAATGTAGTGTTTTCAATGATAGTAGCTATTTATCGGTGATATATAGCTGTTTTCCTACAAATTGAAGTATAATATCCTCTTTTTAGAATAATTTGCACCTATAAGTAGCTTACATTACATTAAGCTATTAAATAGAAGAGTAAGAGGTTATTTTTTGTGATATAACGGTATATTGCAAGCTTTTTTCATAGTTTCTTCTAAACTGTAGCGTTATTGTATATATACAAGTAGTTTTACTTATTATATTGCTATAAAACCATAAAATGTAGTGTTTTCAACGATTTTAGCTAGTTATCAGTGATATATAGCTGTTTTCCTACAAATTGAAGTATAAAATACTCTTTTTAGAATTATTTGCACCTATAAGTACCTTACATTACATTAAGCTATGAAAATAGAAGAGTAAGAGGTTATTTATTGTTATATATTGGTATATTGCAAGCGTTTTTCATAGTTTCTTCTAAACTGTAGCGTTATTGTATATATACAAGTAGTTTTACTTATTGTATTGTTATAAACCTATAAAATGTAGTGTTTTCAATGATAGTAGCTAGTTATCGGTGATATATAGCTGTTTTCCTACAAATCGAAGTATACAATCCTTTTTTTAGAATAATTTGCACCTATAAGTAGCTTACATTACAATAAGCTAATAAATAGTAGAGTAAGAGGTTATTTATTGTTATATATTGGTATATTGCAAGCGTTTTTCATAGTTTCTTCTAAACTGTAGCGTTATTGTATATATACAAGTAGTTTTACTTATTGTATTGTTATAAACCTATAAAATGTAGTGTTTTCAATGATATTAGCTATTTTTCGGTGATATATAGCAGTTTTCCTACAAATTGAAGTATAAAATGCTCTTTTTAGAATAATTTGCACCTATAAGTAGCTTACATTACATTAAGCTATTAAATAGAAGAGTAAGAGGTTATTTATTGTGATATAACGGTATACTGCAAGCGTTTTTCATAGTTTCTTGTAAACTGTAGCGTTATTGTATATATACAAGTAGTTTTACTTATCATATTGCTTTAAACCCATAAAATTTTGTGTTTTCAATGATTTTAGCTAGTTATCAGTGAAGAGTGTTTTTTTTCTACAAATTGAAGTATATTTCTTTATATCTGTAGCTAAATAGCTTTTTATATTTGCTACAACTATATTTTACAAAATTAATAGCTAAGAATATGTATTTCTCATGAAATTTAGATATGAATTTTAATCTTAAAAACAATGTTTTTTCAAGTATTTTAATGTATTTTTGAAATGCTAAATAATGTCGAAATTTTACATTATTCAGCACTTTTACACAACTATATTTTACAATGTTATGAACTAAAAATATGTATTTTTCATGAAATTTAGGTATCAATTTTAATCTTAAAAACAACGTTTTTTCAAGTGTTTTAATGTTTTTTTGGAAAGCCTAAAAAATGTTGAAATTTGACATTATTCAGCACTTTTATGCAACTATATTTTACAATATTATGGCTTAAAATATGTATTTTTCATGAAATTTATGAATCAATTTTATTCTTAAAAACAACTTTTTTCAAGTGTTTTAATGTATTTTTTGAAGGGCTAAAAAATGGCGAAAATTGACATTATTCAGCCCTTTTTTTGATAGAGAAATTCAAAATGTGGAATTATTGTTGTTTTCGTTAGAAATTGCTATTTTAAACTACTGTAAGCTTATAATAGAAGTTTGAGACTCTATATTGTGATACAATTGTATATTATACGTGTTTTTCATAGTTTCTTCTTAATTGTAGTGTTATATCGTTAATAGAAGGAATTTAATTATGATAATGCTTTATACCCTCAAAATGTGTTCTTTTCAATGATTTTAGCTAGTATTCGGTGATTTATAGCAGTTTTCCTACAAATTGAAGTATAAAATGCTCTTTTTAGAATAACTTGCACCTATAAGTAGCTTATATTACATTAAGCTAATAAATAGAAGAGTAAGAGGTTATTTATTGTGATATAACGGTATATTGCAAGCGTTTTTCATAGTTTTTTGTAAACTGTAGGGTTATTGTATATATACAAGTAGTTTTACTTATTATATTGCTATAAACCCATAAAATGTAGTGTTTTCAATGATAGTAGCTATTTATCGGTGATATATAGCTGTTTTCCTACAAATTGAAGTATAATATCCTCTTTTTAGAATAATTTGCACCTATAAGTAGCTTACATTACATTAAGCTATTAAATAGAAGAGTAAGAGGTTATTTTTTGTGATATAACGGTATATTGCAAGCGTTTTTCATAGTTTCTTCTAAACTGTAGCGTTATTGTATATATACAAGTAGTTTTACTTATTATATTGCTATAAAACCATAAAATGTAGTGTTTTCAACGATTTTAGCTAGTTATCAGTGATATATAGCTGTTTTCCTACAAATTGAAGTATAAAATACTCTTTTTAGAATTATTTGCACCTATAAGTACCTTACATTACATTAAGCTATGAAAATAGAAGAGTAAGAGGTTATTTATTGTTATATATTGGTATATTGCAAGCGTTTTTCATAGTTTCTTCTAAACTGTAGCGTTATTGTATATATACAAGTAGTTTTACTTATTGTATTGTTATAAACCTATAAAATGTAGTGTTTTCAATGATAGTAGCTAGTTATCGGTGATATATAGCTGTTTTCCTACAAATTGAAGTATACAATCCTTTTTTTAGAATAATTTGCACCTATAAGTAGCTTACATTACAATAAGCTAATAAATAGTAGAGTAAGGGGTTATTTATTGTGATATAACGGTATATTACAAGCGTTTTTCATAGTTTCTTGTAAACTGTAGCGTTATTGTATATAAACAAGTAGTTTTACTTATCATATTGCTATAAACCCATAAAATGTAGTGTTTTCAATGATATTAGCTATTTTTCGGTGATATATAAATGTTTTCCTACAAATTAAAGTATAAAATCCTCTTTTTAGAATAATTTGCACCTATAAGTAGCTTACATTACATTAAGCTATTAAATAGAAGAGTAAGAGGTTATTTATTGTGATATATCGGTATATTGCAAGCGTTTTTCATAGTTTCTTGTAAACTGTAGCGTTATTGTATATATACAAGTAGTTTTACTTATCATATTGCTTTAAACCCATAATATGTAGTGTTTTCAATGATATTAGCTATTTATCGGTGATATATAGCTGTTTTCCTAAAAATTGAAGTATAAAATACTTTTTTTAGAATATTTTGCACCTATATGTAGCTTACATTACATTAAGCTATTAAATAGAAGAGTAAGAGGTTATTTATTGTGATATAACGGTATATTGCAAGCGTTTTTCATAGTTTCTTCTAAATTGTAGCGTTATTGTATATATACAAGTAGTTTTACTTATTATATTGCTATAAACCCATAAAATGTAGTGTTTTCAATGATTCTAGCTAGTTATCAGTGATATATAGCTGTTTTCCTACAAATTGAAGTATAAAATCCTCTTTTTATAATTTGCACTAAAGTAGCTAACATTTTAAAAANTAATGTAGTGTTTCATGAAGTAGCTATTTATCGGTGTTTATATAGGTTTTGTTTATTTTCCTATAAATTGAAGTATACAATCCTTTTTTTAGAATAATTTGCACCTATAAGTAGCTTACATTACAATAAGCTAATAAATAGAAGAGTAAGGGGTTATTTATTGTGATATAACGGTATATTACGAGCGTTTTTCATAGTTTCTTGTAAACTGTAGCGTTATTGTATATAAACAAGTAGTTTTACTTATCATATTGCTATAAACCCATAAAATATAGTGTTTTCAATGATATTAGCTATTTTTCGGTGATATATAAATGTTTTCCTAGAAAATTGAAGTATAAAATCCTATTTTTAGAATAATTTGCACCTATAAGTAGCTTACATTACATTAAGCTATTAAATAGAAGAGTAAGAGGTTATTTATTGTGATATAACGGTATATTGCAGGCGTTTTTCATAGTTTCTTGTAAACTGTAGCGTTATTGTATATATACAAGTAGTTTTACTTATCATATTGCTTTAAACCCATAAAATTTAGTGTTTTCAATGATTTTAGCTAGTTATCAGTGAAGAGTGTTTTTTTTTTCAAATTAAGTATATTTCTTTATATCTGTAGCTAAATAGCTTTTTATATTTGCTACAACTATATTTTACAAAATTAATAGCTAAG
Source organism: Chionoecetes opilio (assembly GCA_016584305.1). NCBI lineage: Eukaryota > Metazoa > Arthropoda > Malacostraca > Decapoda > Majidae > Chionoecetes > Chionoecetes opilio. The sequence continues at coordinate 18,639 of JACEEZ010001110.1, read as the reverse complement.
AATATGTATTTGTCATGAAATTTAGATATCAATTTTAATCTTAAAAACAATGTTTCTTCAAGTATTTTAATGTATTTTTGAAATGCTAAATAATGTCGAAATTTTACATTATTCAGCACTTTTACACAACTATATTTTACAATGTTATGAACTAAAAATATGTATTTTTCATGAAATTTAGGTATCAATTTTAATCTTAAAAACAACGTTTTTTCAAGTGTTTTAATGTTTTTTGGAAAGCCTAAAAATTGTTGAAATTTGACATTATTCAGCACTTTTACACAACTATATTTTACAATGTTATGGGCTTAAAATATGTAATTTTCATGAAATTTATGAATCAATTTTATTCCTAAAAACAACGTTTTTTCAAGTGTTTTAATGTATTTTTGAAGGGCTAAAAAATGGCGAAAATTGACATTATTCAGCCCTTTTTTTGATAGAGAAATTCAAAATGTGGAATTATAGTTGTTTTCGTTAGAAATTGCTATTTTAAACTGCTGTAAACTTATAATAGAAGTTTGAGACTCTATATTGTGATACAATTGTATATTATACGTGTTTTTCATAGTTTCTTCTTAATTGTAGTGTTATATCGTTAATAGAAGGAATTTAATTATGATAATGCTTTATACCCTCAAAATGTGTTCTTTTCAATGATTTTAGCTAGTATTCGGTGATATTAAACTGTTTTCCTACAAATTGAAAGTATAAAATGCTCTTTTTAGAATAATTTGCACCTATAAGTAGCTTATATTACATTAAGCTATTAAATAGAGAGAGTACGAGGTAATTTATTTGTGATATAACGGTAGTTTCAAGCGTTTTCAAGTTTTCTTCTAAACTGTAACGTTATTGTATATATACACGTATTTTACTTATTATATTGCCTATTAACCCCATAAAATGTATGTTTCAATGATTCCTAGCTAGTTACAGTGATATATAGCTGTTTTCCTACAATTGAAGTATAAATCCTCTTTTTTAGAATAATTTGCACCTAAAAGTAGCTAACATTTACATTTAAGCTATTAAATAGATTTAGTCTGAGGTTATTTATTGTGATATACGGTATACTGGCAAGCGTTTTTCATAGTTTCTTGTAAACTGTCAGTGCGTTATTTGTATATAAACAGTAGTTTTACTTATCATATTGCTTATAAACCCATAAAATGTAAGTGTTTTTCAATGATATTAGCTATTTTTCGCGTGATATATAATATTTACGTTACAATTGAGTAAAAATTCTCTTTTGAGAATAGATTTGCACCCTATAAGTAGCTTACATTACATTAAAGCTATTAAATAGAAGAGTAAGAGGTTATTTTATTGTGATATAACGGTATATTGCCAGCGTTTTTCATAGTTTCTTGTAACTGTAGCTTATTGTATATATGCAAGTAGTTTTTTACTTATCATATTTCTTTAAACCCATAAAATTTTGGTGTTTGTTCAATGATTTTAGGCTAGTTATCAGTGATGGTGTTTTTGTTTTTCTGACCAATTGAAGTAGTTTCTTTATAGCTGTAGCTAAATAAATAGCTTTTTATGTTTGGCTACAACTATATTTTAGCAACAAAATTAATAGTAAAGAATATTATTTCTCATGAATTTAGATATCCAATTTTTAATCGTAAAAACATGTTTTTCCAAGTATCTTTAATGTATTTTTGAAATGCTAAATAATGTCGAAATTGTTACTTATTCAGCACTTTTACACACTATAATTTTACAATGTTATGAACTAAATAATATGTATTTTTCATAAATTTTTAGGTATCAATTTTAATCTTAAAAACTTCGTTTTTTTCAAGTATTTAATGTTTTTTGAAAGCCTAACAAATGTTTAAATTTGACATTTATTCAGCACTTTTACGCAAACAAAATTTTTATACAATATTTATGGGCTTAAAATTGGTATTTTTTATGACATTTCTGAATCACTTTTATTTCTGAACAACGACGTTTTTCAAGTGTTTTTATAATGTTTTTTGAGGGGGGGCTAAAAAATGCGAAAATTGATATTTTCATTCCCCTTTTTTTGATAGAGAAATTCAAATGTGGATTAGTTTTTTTCCGTTAGAAATTGCTATTTTATACTAGCTGTAAGCTTAGAATAGAAGTTTGAGACTCTATATTTGTGATTCAATTGTATATTATACGAAGTTTTTTCATATTTTCTTCTTAATTGTATGTTAGAATCGTTATAGAAGGAATTTAATTATAATAATGTTTATCCCTCAAACTGGGTCTTTTCAATGATTTTAGCTAGTATTCGGTGATATAGAGCAGGTTTCCTCACAAATGATGTAATAAAAATTCTCTTTTTTAGAATAATTTGCACCTATAAGCAGCCTACATTACATTAGCTATTAATAGAATGAGTAATAGGTATATTTTATTGTGATATAACGGTATATTGCCAATCGTTTTTCATAGTTTCCTTCCTTCTAAACTGTAGCTGTTATTTGTATTATATACAAGTATTTTACTTATTGTATTGCCTATAAATCCATGAAAATGTTAGTGTTTTCAATGATAAGAGCTATTTACGGTGATATTCGCTGTTTTCTACAAATTGAGTATACAATCCTTTTTTTAGAAATAATTTACCTATAAGTAGCTTGCTTCCAATCAGCTATAAATATAAGAGTAAGGGGTTTTTTATTGTGATATACGTATATTACAAGCGTTTTTCATAGTTTCCTTGTAAACTGTAGCGTTATTGTATTATAAACAAGTAGTTTTTACTTAGCATATTCTATAAACCCTATAAATGTAGTGTTTTCAATGATATTAGCTATTTTTCGGTGATATAATAAATGTTGTCCTACAAATTTAAGTATAAAATCCTCTTTTAGAATAGTTTTGCACCTATAAGTAGCCTTACATTACATTAAGCTATTAAATAGATCGGAAGATTATTTATTGTATCGAACCGTATATTGCAATCGTTTGCATAGTTTCTTGTAAATTGTAGCGTTTATTGTATATATCAATAGTTTTAACTTCCATATTGCTTTAAACCCATAAAATTTAAGTGTTTTCAATGATTTTATGCTAGTTATCAATGATGAGTGTTTTTTTTTCCTACGAAATGAGTATATTTCTTTATATCTTAGCTAAATAGTTTTTTTTTAATAGGCTACAACTATCTTTTAGCAAATTAATAGCTAAGAATATTTATTTCTCATGAAAATTTAGATATCAATTTTAATTTAAAAACAATGTTTTTTCAAGTATTTTAATGTAATTTTTTGAAATGCTAAATACTGTCGAAATTTACATTATTCAGCGACTTTACACAACATAGTTTACAATGTATGAACTAAAAATATGTATTTTTGATGAAATTTAAGTTATGAATTTTAGTCTTAAAACACGTTTTTTCATGTGTTTTTAAATGTTTTTTGGAAAGCCTAAAAATGTTGGAATTTGACATTATTCAGCACTTTGACGCAACTATATTTTACAATATTATGGGCTAAAATTTTTTTTCACATGAAATTTTTATGAATCAATTTTATTCCTAAAACAACTTTTTTTCAAGTGTTTTAATGTATTTTTGAAGGCTAAAAAATTTTTGGCGAAAATTGACATTATTCAGCCCTTTTTTTTGATAGAGAAATTCAAAATGTGGAATTATAGTTTGTTTTCGTTAGAAATTGCTATTTATAACTACTGTAAACTTATAATGAAGTTTGAGACTCTATATTGTTATACAATTGTATATTATAAGTGTTTTTCCATAGTTTCTTCTATTGTAGTGTTATTTCGTTAATAGAAGGAATTTAAATATGATATGCTTTATACCTCAAAGTGTTCCTTTTCAGATGATTTTATGCTAGGATTCGGTGATTTATAAGCTAGTGTTTGCCTACATTGAATTATAAAATGCTCTTTTAGAATAACTTGCACCTATAAGGAGCTTATATTCATTAAGCTAGTAAATAGAAGATAAAAGGTTATCTCTTGTTGATATAACGGTATATTTGCAACGTTTTTTCATAGTTTTTCTTGTAAACTGTAGCGGTTATTGTATATATACAAGTATTTTACTTTTATATTGCTATAAACCCATAAAATGTAGTGTTTTCAACGATTTTTATCTGTTATCAGTGATATAATAGTCTGTTTTCCCCTACAAATGAAGTAAAATCTCTTTTTTGAAAAAGGAATAATTTGCACCTATGAGTACCTTACATTACATTAAGCTATTAAATAGAAGGGTAGAGGTTATTTATTGTTTTATAACGGTATCATTGCAAGCGTAGTTCTAGTTTCTTGTAAACTGTAGCGGATTATATATAATACAACGTAGTTTTAACCTTATTCTATTTGCTATAACACCATAAATGGGAGTGTTTTTCAATGATTTTAGCTAGTTATCAGTGATATATAGCTGTTTTCCTACAAAATTGGAAGTATAAAATCCTCTTTTAGAATATTTGCACCTAATTAGCTTACATTACAATAAGCTAATAAAATAAAAGAGAAGGGGTTATTTATTGTGATGATACGGTATTATTAAAAGCGTTTTTCATAGTTTCTGTAAACGGTAGCGGTTATTGATATAAACAAGTATTTTACTTATCATATTGCTTAATAAAACCCACAAAATGTAGTGTTTTCATGATATTAGCTATTTTCGGTGATATATTAAATGTTTTCCTACAATGAAGTATAAAATTCTCTTTTCCAGAATAATTTACACCTATAATACCTACAGTAATTAGAAACTATTAAATAGAAGAGTAAAAGGTTATTTATTGTGATATATCGGGTAATATTGCAAGCGTTTTTTCACCAAATAGTTTCTTGTAAACTGTAGCGTTATTGTAATATATACACCAGTAGTTTTACTTATCATATTCGTTTAAACCCATAAATTAGTGTTTTTTCAATGATTTTAGCTAGTTATCAGTGAAGAGTGTTTGAGGAGAGGGGGGGAGGGGGGGGGGGGATTTTTTTCTACAATTGAAGTATATTTTCTTTATATCTGTATCTAATACTTTTTATATTTGCTACAACTATTATTTCTACAAACTTATAGCTCGATATTATTCTCAGAAATTTAAGATGATCAATTTTAATCTAAAACAATGTTTTGTCAAGTATTTATATATTTTTGAAATTGCTAAATAATGTCGAAATTTACATATTAGCACTTTTTATACAACTATATTTTTACAATGTTATGGAGCTAAAAAATATGTATTTTTTCATGAAATTTAGGTATCAATATTAATCTTAAAAACAACGTTTTTTTCAAGTGTTTTAATTTTTTTTGGGAAAGCCTAAAAAATGTTGAAATTTGACAACTTATTTCAGCACTTTTTTACGCAACAATTTTTTACAATATTATGGGCTTAAAATATGTTTTTTTATGAAAATTTTATGAATCATTTTATTCCTAAAAACAACGTTTTTTTCAAGTGTTTTAATGTATTTTTGAAGGCTAAAATGGCGAAAATTTTTACATTATTTCAGCCCTTTTTTTTTGATAGAGAAATTCAAAATATGGAATTATAGTTGTTTTCGTTAGAATTGCTATTTTATTACTACTGTAAGTTAACTTATAATAGAAGTTTGAGACTCTATATTGTATACAATTGTCATATTATACGAATTTTTCTAGTTTTCTTCTGAATTGTAGTGTTATATCGTTTAATAGAATGATTTAATTATATAATGCGTTAGAAACCCTCAAAATGTGTTCTTTTCCAATGATTTTAGCTAGATTCGGTGATGATATACAGTTTCTTCCTACAAATTGATGTATAACAATGCTCTTTTAGATAATTTGCAACTATAAGCAGCCTACATTACATTAAGCTATTAAATAGAAGAGTATAGTTATTTATTGTGATATAACGGTCTATTGCAATCGTTTTTCATAGTTTCTTCTAAACTGTAGCGTTATTTGTATAGATACAAGTAATTTTTACCTTATGATTGCTATAAACCCATAAATGTAGTGTTTTCATGATAGTAAGCTATTTTATCGGTGATATATAGCTGTTTTCCTATAATTGAAGTATACAATCCTTTTTTTTAGAAAATTTGGCACTATAAGTAGCTTACATTAAAATAAGCTAAATAAATTAAGAGTAAGGGGTTATTTATTGTGATATAACGAGGGTATATTACGACTTTTTTCATAGTTTCTTGTAACTGTAGCGTTATTGTAATAAAACAAGTAGTTGTACAGGTCAAATATTGCTATAAACCCATAAAATATAGTGGTTTTCAATGATATTAGGCGTTTTTCGGTTGATATATAAATGTTTTCCTAGAAATTGAAGTATAAAATCCTATTTTTTTAGAATAAGTTGCACCTATAAGTATCTTACATTACATTAAGCTATTAAATATAAGAGTAAGGTTATTTCTTGTGATATAACGGTATCTTTGCAGGCGTTTTTCATAGTTTTTCTTGTAACCTGTAGCCGTTATTGTATATATACAAGTAGTTTTTTCTTATCATATTGCATTAAACCCATAAAATTTAGTGTTTTCCAATGATTTTAGCTAGTTATGCAGTGAATAGTGTTTTTTTTCTACAATTAAAGTATTATTCTTTTATATCGTACTAAATAGCTTTTTTTATATTTTCTACAACTATATTTTAAACAAAATTAATAGCTAAGAATATGTAATTTGTCATGAAAGTTAGATATCAATTTTTATCTAAAAAACAATGTTCTTCAAGTATTTTAATGGTAGTTTTGAAATGCTAAATAAATGTCGAAATTTACATTATTCAGCACTTTTACACAACTATATTTTACAATGTTTATGAACTAAAATATGTATTTTTCATGAATTTTAGGTATCAATTTTTATCTTAAAACACGTTTTTTCCAGTGTTTTAATGTTTTTTGGAAGCCTAAAATTGTTGAAATTTGACATTATTCAGCCTTTACACAACTATATTTTACACTGTTATTGGCCTTAAAATATGTATTTTCATGAAAATTTTATGAATCAATTTTAATTCCTAAAAACAACTGTTTTTTTCAAGTGTTTTAATGTATTTTTTAAGAGGGATTAAAAAAATGGCGAAAAATTGACATTATGCAGCCCTTTTTTTGATAGAAAATCAAAATGTGGATTATAGTTGTTTTCGTTAAGAAATTGCTATTTTAAACTGCCTGTAAACTTATAATAGAAGGTTTGAGACTCTATATTGTGATACAATTGTATATTATACACGTGTTTTTCATAGTTTTCTTCTTAATGTATGTTTATATCGTTAATAGAAGGAATTTAATTATAAATGCTTTATAAATACCCTCAAAATGTTTTTTTTCAATGAATTTTAAGCTAGTATTCCGGTGATATAAAACTTTTTTCCATACAAATTGCAGTATAAAATGGCTCTTTTAGATATTTGCACCTATAAGTTAGCTATATTACTTAAGCTATTAAATAGAATCGTAAGGGTAATTTATTGTGATATAACAACGGTATATTGCAAGCGTTTTTCATAGTTTTCTTCTAAACAACTGTAACGTTTTGTATATATACAAGTAGTTTTCTTATTATATTGCTATAAACCCATAAAAATGTAGTGTTTTCAATGTTCTTAGCTAGTTAACAGTGATATATAGCTGTTTTCCTACAAATTGTAAGTAATAAAATCCTCTTTTTTAAGAATAATTTGCACTTAAAAGTAGCTAACATTACATTAATCTATTAAATAGATGAGTTCTGATGGTTTTTAGTGTGGATATAAAACGGTATACTGCAGCGTTTTTCATAGTTTCATTGTAACTGTAGCGTTATTGTATATAAACAAGTAGTTTACTTCTCATATTGCTATAAACCCGAAACATGTAGTGTTTCCTGATAGTTTAGATTAGCTATTTTTCGGTGATATATAAATTTTACTTACAAATTGAAGTATAAAATTCTCTTTTAGATACATTTTGCACCTATAAGTAGCTTACATTAATTAAGCTCATTAAATAGAAAGTAAGAGGTTATTTAGTTGTGATATAACGGTATATTGCAAGCGTTTTTCATAGTTTCTTGTAAACTGTGCGTTATTGTATATATGCAAGTAGTTTTCTTATCATATTTTCTTTAAAACCCATGAAAATTTTAGTGTTTTCAATGATTTTAGCTAGTTATCAGTGAAGAGAGTGGTTTTTTTCTTACAAATTGAAGTATATTTCTTATATCCTGTAGCTAAAATAATAGCTTTTTATGTTTGCTACAACTATTATTTACAAATTTAATAGCTAAGAATCTGTAATTTCTCTATGAAATTTAATATCAATTTTAATCTTAAAAACAATTTTTTTTAAAATTTTAAGTATTTTTTTAAATGAAAAAATTCAAATTTTAAAAAAAAATTTTTTTTAAAATTATTTTAAAGGGAAAAATTTAAATATTTTTTTAAAAAATTTTTGAAAAATTTCAAAAAAAACCCCTTTTTTTTAAAATTTTTTTTTTTTGGGGGAAACCCTAAAAATTTAAAACTTTTTCAGTTTTAAAAATTTTTTTACAAAATGGGAAAAAATATTTTTTTTAAAAAATTTTTAAAAAATTTTATCAAAAAAACTTTTTTCCCCTTTTTTTTTTTTTTTTATTTTTGGGCTTTTTTCCCCTTTTTTTTATGGGTTAAAATAGGGAATTTGGGTTTTTTGAAAAATTATTTTTAACAAGTTTTTAAAGGTTTAATTATTTGAAAATTTAAATCGAATTTTTTTTTTTTCCCCCTTTTTTTGATAAATAAAGGAATTTATTTTTAAAATGCTTTTTTCCCCTCAAAAGTTTTTTTAAAGTTTTTTAAATTTAATTTTAAAAATTGATTATAAAATTCTTTTTAAAAATTTCATAAAGATAATTAAATTAAGCCTTTAAAAAAAAATAAAGGTTTTTATTTTTGTTAAAACTAATTTGGGTTTTTAAAATTTCTTCAAATTACTTTTTTTTAAAATTTTTTACTTAGAGCTTAAAATAAAATTAAAAAAAAATAGTTTTTTTATGGGTAAAAATTTTTTTTAAAAATTTAAATTTTTTTTTTTTTTAAAAAATTTTATACAAAAATTTAATTAAAAATAATAAAAAAAAAAGGTAATTTTTTTGGGGTTTTAAAAGGTATTTACGGGTTTTTAGGTTTCTTAAAAAGGGAGTAAAAAAAATTTTTTAATTTTTTTAAAAAAAAAAAATTTAATAGTTTTTAAAATTTTAGTTTTTTTGGGGAATAAAAATTTTTTTAAAAAATTAATTTTTAAAAATTTTTTTGAATTTTTCACCAAAAACCTTATTAAACTTTTTAAAAAATAAAATTTTTTTGATAAAGGTTTTTTGGGGCCTTTTTCTAGTTTCGAAAAAAGTAATTTATTTTTAAATATTTTACTTATTTTTTTTTTTTAACCAAAAATTTTTGGGTTTTTAAAATTTTTTTTAGAGTTTTTAGGAAAGTGTTTTTTTTAAAAATTTAAAAGTTTTTTTTTAAACTGGTGTAAATATTTTTAAATTTTTAACATTTTTAAAAATTAAAAAAAAATTTTTTTTTTTTAAAAATTTAGTAAATTTTTTTAAAAAACAGTTTTTCAAATTTTAATTTTTTTTTTTAAATTTTTAAAAAATTTTACATTATTAAACTTTAAAAACCCATTTTTTTTAAATTTTAACTAAAAAAATGTTTTTCAAAATTTAATAATTTTAATTTTAAAAAAATTTTTTCAATTTTTTTTTTTAAAAAAATTTTTAAATTTAATAAATTTTCCCCAAAATAATTTTACAATTTACTTAAAAAAACAAAATTTAAACTTTTTCCAAAAAAAGTTTTTTAAAGGTTTTAATTTTTTGAAGGGAAAAAAAAATTGACTTACACCCTTTTTTAAAAATTAAAGGGAAAAAGTTTTTTTCGTTAGAAATTTTTTTTAAACGTTTAAATTTAAAAATTTGGGGGGGTTTAAAATGGGAAAATTGATTTTAAACTTTTTTATAGAAAATTGGTTTTATGTTTGGGGAATTAATTTAAATGCTTTCCCCCCCAAAAGGGTTTTCTTTTAAGTTTTACTAATTGGTATATAAAACTGTTTTTCAAATTTTAAAAATGTTTTTTAAAAATTTATTAAAGGCTTAAAAAAAGCTTTTAATAAGCAAAGAGGTTAAATTTTCTAATTGAATTTTTTAAGTTTTTTTTTAAATTAATTTTTTTAAAAAGTGTTTTATTTATTTATTTGCTTTTAAAAAAAAAAGGTTTTTTAAATGTTTATAAAAAAAGGGTTTATTTTTAAAAAAAAATTGAAGTATAAAATTCTTTTTTTAAATTTTTACCTAAAAAGTAGTCATTAATTAAGCTTTTAAAAAGATAAAAGGGTTTTTTTTTAAAAAAAAATTTTTTAAAGAATTTTTTCCCAAATTTTTTTAAATGATTATTATAAAAAGTTTTACTTATCAATTTAAAAACCCAAAAATGTTTTTTTTTCAATGATTTTACATTTTTTATTTTAAAATTTTTAAAAATTTGGGGTTTTAAAATTTCTTTTTTTTAAAATTTTCCCTAAATAGTTAATTTTTAAGAAAAATGAAGATAAGATTTTTTTTTATTTATTAAGGAAGAAGGTTTTTTTATTTTTGTAATTAGGTTTTTTATTTGCAAGGTTTTCAAAATTTTCTTTAAACCCCAAAAATTTTTTTTTTCAATGATTTTAAAATTTCATAAAAGTGTTTTTTTTCTAAAATTAAATTTTTTTAATTGATAAATTTTTTATTTGCAAACTTTATTTTACAAAATTTTAAAAAAATTTTTAAAAAAATTTTAAATAAAATTTTTAAATTTAAAAAAATTTTTTTTAAAGGGTTTTTTTTTTTTAATTTTTTAAAGAAATTTTAAAAATTTTTTTCACTTTTACAATTTATTTTAAATTTAAAATAAAAATTTTTTTTATTTTATTAAATTTTAAAAAAAAATTTTTTTTAAGTATTTTTTTTTTTGGGGGAAAAAAAAATTTAAATTTGACTTTTTTTTAAAAAAAAAAAATATTTTAATTTTTTAAAAAATTTTAAATAATTTTTTTAAAAAACTTTTTTTTTTTTAATTTTTTTAAGGGCAAAAAGGGGAAATTGTATTATTAGCCCTTTTTTGATAGAGAAATTCAAATGTGGAATTATAGTTGTTTTCGTTAGAATTGCTATTTTTAACTACTGTAAACTTATAATAGAAGTTTGAGACTCTATGATTGTGATACAATTGTATATTAATACCGTGTTTTTCATAGTTTTCTTCTTAAGTGTATTTGTTATATCGTTAATAGAAGGAATTTAAATATGGAGACTGCTTTATACCATCAAAACATGTTGTGTCTTGTTCATGATTTTTAGCTAGTTTATTCGGTTGATTTATAGCAGTTTTCCTTAACAATTGAGTATAAATGCTCTTTTTAGAATAACTTGCACCTATAAGTAGCTTATATTCATTTAACCTAAATAAATAGAAGATAAGGAGGTTATTTATTGGTGATAATAACGGTATATTGGAAGCGTTTTCATAGTTTTCTTTGTAAACTGTAAGCGTTTATTGTATATATACAAGTAGTTTTAGTTACTTTATTATAGTGGGGGAGGATGGGGAGAATTGCTATAAACCCATAAATGAGTGTCTTCAACGATTTTAGCATAGTTATCAGTGATATATAAGCGTTTTCCTACAAATTGAAGTATAAAATACTCTTTTTTTAGAAAATTTGCACCTATAAGTACCTTAACATTACATTAAGTGCTATTAAATAGAGAGGGTAATAGGTTTATTTATTGTTATATACGGTATATTGCAAGCTATTTCAATAGTTTCTTGTAAACTGTAGCGGGGGGGTATTATATATATACAAGTATTTTTACCTATTATATTGCTATAAACCCATAAAATGGTAGTGTTTTCAATCAATGATTTTAGCTTAGTTTATCAGTGATCATATTGCTGTTTTTCCTACAAATGGAAGTTAAAATCCTCTTTTTAGAATAATTTGCACCTATAGCTTACATTACAATACGCTTAATAAATAGAAGAGTTAAGGGTTATTTATTGTGATATACGGTATATTACAAGCGTTTTCATAGTTTCTGTAAACTGTAGCGTTATTGTATAGAAACAAGTTAGTTTTACTTATCATATTGCTAATAAACCCACAAAAGTAGTGTTTTTTCAATGAGATTAGCTATTTTTTGGTGATATTAAAATGTTTTCTACAAATTGAAGTATAAAAATACTCTTTCAGAATAATTTGCACCTATAAGGTAACCTAACATTACATTAAGCTAATTAAATAGAAGAGTAAGAGGTTATTTATTGTGATATATCTGTATATTGCAAGCGTTTTTTTCAATAGTTTTCTTTAAATCTGTAGCGTTATTTGTATTATATAACAAGATTTTCTTATCATATTGCTTTAAGACCCTAAATTTAGTGTTTTCAATGATTTTAGCTAGTTTCAGTGAAGAGTGTTTTTTTTCTACAAATTGAAGTATATTTCTTTATATCTGTATCTAAATACTTTTATATTTGCTACAACTATATTTTACAAAATGTAATAGCTAAGAATATGTAATTTCTCATGAAATTAGATATCAATTTTAATCTTTAAAAAACAATGTTTTTTTTCAGTATGTTAATGTATTTTTGAAATGCTAATAATGTCGAAATTTTACATTATTCAGCACTTTTTACACACCTATATTTTACAATGTTATGACTAAAAAATATGTATTTTTCATGAAATTTAGGTATCAATATTAATCTTAAAAACAACGTTTTTTTCAAGTGTTTTAATTTTTTTTTGGAAAGCCCCTAAAAAATGTTGAATTTGACATTATTCAGCACTTTTTACGCAACATATTTTTACAATATTATGGGCTTAAAATATGATATTTTTTTATGAAATTTATGAATCAATTTTATTCCTAAAAACAAACGTTTTTTCAAGTGTTTTAATGTATTTTTGAAAGGCCTAAAAAATGGCGAAAATTTACATTATTTTTCCCCAAGGCCCCCCCCTTTTTTGATAGAGAAATTCAAATATGGAATTATAGTTTGTTTCGTTAGAATTGCTATTTTATACTACTGTAAGCTTATAATAGAAGTGTTGAGACTCTAATTGTGGATAACAATTGTATATTATACGAATTTTTCATAGTTTCTTCTTCTTATTGTAGTGTTATATCTTAATAGAAGGAATTTAATTATAAAATGCTTTATATAAAATACGCCTCAAATGTGTTTCTTTTCAATGATTTAGCTAGTATTCGGTGATATATAGCAGTTTTCCTACAAATTGATGTATAAAATGCCCTCTTTTTGATCAATTTTTGCACCTATAAGCAGCCTACATTTACATTAAGCTTTAAATAGAGATAAAGGTTATTTATTGTGATATAACGGTATATTGCAATCGTTTTTCATAGTTTCTTCTAACTGTAGCGTTTATTGTATATATACAAGTAATTTTACTATTGTATTGCTATAAACCATAAAATTGTAGTGTTTTCACTGATATTAGCTATTTAATCGGTGATAATAGCTGTTTTTTCCTATAATTGAAGTATACAATCCTTTTTTTGAATAATTTGCACCTATAATAGCTTACATTAAATAAGCTAATAAATAGAAGAGTAAGGGGTTATTTATTGTGATATAACGGTATATTACGAGCGTTTTTTCATAGTTTCTTGTAACTGTAGCGTTATTGTATCTAAACAAGTATGTTTTACCTTATTCATATTGACTATAAACCCCATAAAATATATGTTTTCAATGATATTAGCTTTTTTCGGTGATATATAAATGTTTTCCTAGAAACTTGAAAGTATAAAATCCCTATTGTTAGAATAATTTGCACATATAAGTAGCTTACATTACATTAAGCCTATTAAATAGAAAGAGTAAGAGGTTAATTTAGTTGTGATATAACGGTTATATTGGCAGGCGTTTTTCATAGTTTCCATTGTAAACTGTATCGTTATGTATATATACACAAGGTAGTTTTCTTATTCATATTGCTTTAACCCATAAAATTTAGTGTTTTCAATGATTTTTGCTAGTTATCAGTGAGAGTGTTTTTTTTTTCTACAAATTAAAAGTATATTTTCCTTTATATCTGTAGTAAATAGCTTTTTATATTTTGATTTACAAAACTATATTTACAAATTAATGCTAAGAATATGTATTTGTCATGAAATTTAGATATCAATTTTAATCTTAAAAACAATGTTTCTTCAAGTATTTTAATGGTATTTTTTGAAATGCTAAATAATGTCCGAAATTTGTACATTATTCAGCACTTTTTACACAACTAATATTTTACAATGTTTATGAACTAAAATATGTATTTTTCATGAAAGTTAGGTTATCAATTTTAATCTTAAAAACACGTTTTTTTTTCAAGTGTTTTTAATGTTGTTTGGAAAGCCTAAAATTGTTGAAATTTGACATTATTCATCACTTGTACACACTTATTTTACAATGTTAGGCTTCAAAATATGGTAATTTTCATGCATTTATGAATCAATTTTTATTCCTAAAAAACAACGTTTTTCTAGTGTTTTTAATGTATTTTGACGGGCTAAAAAATTGGCGAAAATTGACATTATTCAGCCCTTTTTTGATAGAGAATTCAAAATGTGGAATTATAGTTTGTTTTTCGTTAGAATTGTATTTGAAACTGCTGTAAACTTATAATAGAAGTTTGAACTCTATTATTGTGATACAATTGTATATTATCCGTGTTTTTTCATAGTTTCTTCTTAATTGTAGTGTTATTCGTTAATAGAAGGAATTTAATTATGATAAGGCCTTTAGTTACCTCAAAAGTGTTGTCTTTTCAATGATTTTAGCTTAGTATTCGGTGATAAAAACTGTTTCCTACAAATTGAAGTATAAATCTCTTTTTAGAATAATTTGGCACCTATAGTAAGCTTATATTACATTAAGCCTATTACATAGAAGCGTAAGAGTATTTTTGTGATATAACGGTATTTGCAAGCGTTTTCATAGTTTCTTCTAAACTGTTAACGTTTATTGTAATATACAAGTAGTTTTTACTTATTATATGCGATAAACCCATAAATGTAGTGGTTTTCATGATTCTAGCTAGTTAACAGTGATATATAGCGTTTTCCCTACAATTGAAGTATAAAATCTCTCTTTTAGAATATTTGCACCTAAAAGTAGCTAACATTACATTAAAGCTAATTAAATAGATGAGTAATAGGTTATTTATTGTGATATAACGGTATACTGCAAGCGTTTTTTTCATAGTTTTCTTGTAAACTGTAGCGTTATTGTATATACCAGTAGTTTTACATTATCATATTGCTATAAACCCATAAAATGTAGTGTTTTCAATGATATTAGCTATTTTTCGGTGATATATAAATATTTACTTACAATTGAAGTATAAAATCTCTTTTTTAGAATAATTTGCACTATAAGTAGCTTTACATTACTTAAGCTATTAAATAGAAGAGTAAGATAGTTATTTTATTGTGATATAACGGTATTTTGCAAGCGTTTTTCATAGTTTCTTGTAAACTGTAGCGTTATTGTATATATGCAAGGTAGTTTTACTTATCAATATTTCTTTAAACCCATAAAATTTAGGTGTTTTCATGAATTTTAGCTAGTTATCAGTGAAGAGTTTTTTTCTACAATTGAAAGTATATTTCTTTATATCTGTAGCTAAATAGCTTTTTATGTTTGGCTACAACTAATTTTACAAAATTAAATAGCTAAATATGTATTTTCTCTGAAATTTAGATATCAATTTTAAATCTTAAAAACATGTTTTTTCCAGTATTTTTAAATGTATTTTTTGAAATGCTACAATAATGTCGAAATTTTACATGATTCAAGCACTTTTACACAACTATATTTTACAATGTTATGAACTAAAAATATGTATTTTTCATGAAATTTTAGGTATCAATTTTTCATCTTAAACTTCGTTTTTTCAAGTATTTTTAATGTTTTTGGAAAGCCTAAAAAAATGTTGAAATTTGAACATTATTCAGACACTTTTAACGCAACAAAATTTATACAATATTATGGGCTTAAATATGTATTTTTTTATATGAAATTTATGAATCAATTTTATTCCTAAAAAAACAACGTTTTTTCAAGTGTTTTAATGTGGTTTTTAAGGGCAAAAAATGGCGAAAATTGATATTATCCAGGCCCTT
The DNA here is from genome assembly GCA_016584305.1 of Chionoecetes opilio. NCBI lineage: Eukaryota > Metazoa > Arthropoda > Malacostraca > Decapoda > Majidae > Chionoecetes > Chionoecetes opilio. The sequence goes on along the minus strand of JACEEZ010001110.1, from coordinate 2,445 downwards.
TTTTTGATAGAGAAATCAAATGTGAATTATAGTTGTTTTCGTAGAAATTGCTATTTTATTACTACTGTAAGCTTATAATAGAGTTTGGACTCATATTGGTGATACAATTGTATATTATACGAGTTTTTCATAGTTTTCTTCTTAATTGTAGTGTTATATCGTTAATAATAGCAGGAATTTAATTATATATGCCTTTATACCCTCAAAATGTGTTCTTTCAATGATTTTAGCAGTATTCGGTGATATATAGCATTTTTCCTACAATTGATGTATAAAATGCTCTTTTTAGAATAATTTGCACCTATAAGCAGCCTACATTACATTAAGCTATTAAATGTGAGAAGAGTAGAGGTTATTTATTGGAATATAACGGTATATTGCAATCGTTTTTCATAGTTTCGTCTAAACTGGTAGCGTTTTATTGTATTATACAAGTAGTTTTTACTTATTTTGTATTGCTATAAACCATAAAAATGTAGTGTTTTCATGATAGTAGCTATTATCGGTGATAAATAGCTGTTTTCCTACAAATTGAAGTATAACAATCCATTTTTTAGGAATAATTTACCTATAAGTAGCTTACATTACAATAGCTAATAAATAGAGAGAGTAAGGGTATTTATTGTGTATAACGGTATATTACAAGCGTTTTTTCATAGTTTTTTTAAACTGTAGCTTTATTGTATAAAAACAAGTGTTTTTACTTTTCTATTGCTATAAAACCCAAAATTATTTTTTTCAATGATATTAGCTTTTTTTGGGTGATATAAAAATTTTTTCCTCAAATTTGAATAAAAATCCTCTTTTTAAAAAATTTTTGCACCTATAAGTGCTTACTTACATTTACTATTAAATAAAAGAATAGAGGTTATTTTTGTGATAAACGTAATTGCAAGCGTTTTTCATAGTTTTTTAAAACTTAGCGTTATTGTATATATACAAAAGTTTTACTTTCTTTTGCTTTAAACCCCAAAAATTTAGTTTTTGCAATGTTTTTATCTAGTTATCTGAGATTTTTTTTTTTCTAAAAATTGAAGTATTTTCTTTATATCTGTAGCTAAAAGCTTTTTATTTTTGCTACAAACTATATTTTTCAAAATTAAAAGCTAAAAATATGTATTTCTCATAAATTTAGATATCAATTTTTTCTTACAAAAAAATTTTTTTTTAAAATTTTTAATGTATTTTTGAAATGCAAAAAATTCGAAATTTTTCATGTTCAGCACTTTACCAAAATATTTTAAAAAGTTTGAACTAAAAATTGTATTTTTTATGAATTTAGGGATCAATTTTAATCTTGAAACAAAGTTTTTTCAAGTGTTTTAATGTTTTTGGAAGCCTAAAAAAAAAGTTGAAATTTGCATTTTTCAGCACTTCTCGCAACAATATTTTACAATATTATGGGGGTTAAAATATGTATTTTTCAAAATTATGAAAAATTTTTATTTTAAAAAAAATTTTTTTAAGTGTTTTAATGATTTTTGAAAGGGGGAAAAAATGGCGAAAATTGAATTTCAGCCCTTTTTTTTTTTATAGAGAAAATTCAAAATGTGGAATTATAGTTGTTTCGTTAGAAATTGCTATTTTAAAACTACTGAGCTTATAATAGAAGTTTTAGATTGTATCATTAATTTTGATACAATTTTATTATAGTTTGTTTTTTTTTAGTTTCTTCTTAATGTAGTGTTTTATCGTTAAAAAAGGAATTAATCATATAAAACTTTTCCCTCAAAAAAGTGTCTTTTTTTAATATTTTTTTATATTCGGTGATTATAGCAGTTTTTCCTACAAATTGAAATATAAAATGCTCTTTTTTTGAAAAATTTGCACCTATAAATAAAACTTACCTTTTCTTAAGCTATTAAATAGAAGAGTAAAGGGTTTTTTATGTGATATAAACGTAAAATTGCAAGCGTTTTTATAGTTTTTTTCTAAACTGTAGCGTTATTGTATATATACAATATTTTATTATTTTTTGCTATAAAACCCATAAAAGGAGTTTTTCAATGTTCTGCTAGTTATTTTAGTGATATATAGCTGTTTTCCTCAAATTGAAGTATAAAAAACCTCTTTTTAGAAAAATTTTCACCCAAAAATAGCCCAACATTTTAATTTAAGCTATTAAATAGATGATAAGAGTTATTTTTTGTGATATAACGGTATACTGAAAGCGTTTTTTATAGTTTCTTTAAACTGTACGTTATTGTATAACAAGTAGTTTTTTCTTTTCATATTGCTATAAAACCCCTAAAAAAGTAGTGTTTTCAATGATATTGCTATTTATGGTGAAAAATAGCGTTTTTCCTACAAATTGAAGTATTACAATCCCTTTTTTAGAAAATTTCACCTATAAGTAGCTTACATTACTTTTAAGCTAATAAATAAAAGGTAAAAGGTTTTTATTGTGATATATCTGTATATTGCAGCGTTTTTTTTATGTGTTTT
>JACEEZ010001109.1:0-24060 GCA_016584305.1 Chionoecetes opilio | reverse complement strand
AAGGGGGGGCTGGAGTCGTCATCGTCTGATCATCAGTCCAGCCAACGCTGCAACACTCGATCTTTTCGACGCGGTCGCTTCTCAACCAAAGCGATTGAGGACACGGGGCACGAAGTCCGTCCTATCCCCTGATCTCGTCGGAGCCCTTGACAGAACTGGGGTCAGTAGCCGCCAAGCCTTCGAATTGTGGCGGCTACGGCAAGTAGCTTTGGGCCACGATCCACAAGAGCTTGTCCCTGAATCCCGAGTCCATTCGACAGGCAAGAGCGAAGTACAGGTCCACTTTGGCGAAGGACATCAAAGAGACTTTCATCCTCTTACCCCGTTCATTGGGACGGGAAGATCCTTCCTCAGGACGATGGCACTCGCGCCAAAAGACTCGCCATCCTCGTCACAGGAGGAGTGGAGAAGCTCCTAGGAGTCCGGAAACTGCACTCCGGAACTGGTGTTTGCCGCCCGCTACAGCGTGTTCGAGGCTCTAGAAGATGGGGGTCCAGGAACGAGTCGTGGCGATGTGCTTCGAAAAAAAACCCAGTGCCAACACTGGAGCCTAAAATGGTGCATGCACCATCTTGCAACAGAAGATCGCCCGCCCCCTCGTTTCACTTGCTTGCCGTCATCACGTCCACGAACTGTCCTTGAAAAGGCCTTTTCTACGTGTTTGGGGTCATCTTCTGGTCCTGAGAACCATCTTCTCTGCTTCAAGGACTACTGGTCTTACATCAACCAGTGGCAATAAACCCTCCCACAACGAAGATCTGCCGGAGACTCTGGTCTCAAGGGGGACGATCTCATTCAAGGTTTGAAACGTCTGCCCTTTAGACAAAGCAGGCCCCGTGGGCGACTTTTAAGGAACTCGCTGAGCTGAGCATCTTTTCCTCGGCGCGCTCTTCCCAAGACCCGATCCGTAGCCCGGAAGCGCTTCATCGAGCGAGGTTTGGATGGCGCATATCATTTACGGCTCTGAAGATGATCTTGTTTCGGGGCAGCTGACTGAGTCGTCAACCTCGAGAAATGTCAGCCCTCCAGCGGTTCCATCGTTCGCAACGAGATCTACGTCCTGCGATGGTTCGAATCGCCGGTTCCATCCTACGCTCCCGACAACGATCTTGATTCGTAAGGGACATCCTTCAGTACCAGACGAAAGTATTCGGGAAGGCCTGCCTTCACCACTCGGAGCCGCCATTCTGGTACTTGAGCGAAGATCTTCAATTGGCCTTGTCACTGTTCGACTCACGTCTCCCTGTCTCCGACAAACAAGCAAGGGTACACAATGTACAGGCCATTCTCTACGATGAAGGAGCCGAGGAACCCGCCAAGCGAAAAAAAACCTCCCATCTCACAAAGTTCTGCGGCAACACTGACCTTTTCGCACGAAAATTCCCTCCGCCTCTCGAAGCTCTTGATCTCAAGACCGACGTACTGGCCGCCAACCCTCGGAAGTTGGCAGGAAGCGGAATCGTACGTCGAGGCCTGCCGCGAACGAGGGACTTCGCGTCGTCAACGACACAGTACGAGCGAGGAGGGCACTCATCCAGTCCTCAAAACTCCGGTCTGACCAAAGACGCACACAAACGTAAAGTTAGTCAAAGCCTTCGTCAAAATAACGCTGACTAATGTCTTAGTCTCTAACATATATACGGTCTATCCGTATACTTCTGTTATAAAGATTACTATGTTTTGGAAATATTTGGAATACAACACTGATTCTGTACATACATTAATGAGCAGATAATATATTATAAAGTCTTAAAACGATGTATCTTGAAACAAGCATTTATTCATATTGCGACGCTTGGCATTTCCCCTCCGAAATATTGCCAAGTAGTATTGTCGTAATTGTATGACAATTTGACTATCCATATCGATCACCATGGTGAGAATCGTACACGAAATCGATAATTGACTCACAATATAATTACATTATAAAGTCACACAAAAACTATCATGCCCCCCCCCGTCCCCACAAACTAGTCGCTGTCAATTTCCGCCGAAAGAGAGCATTAAGTAACATGGACTTTTGAGTCGTAATAGGAATATTATAAATATTATATTTTGGTGAGAAGTGAAATATTTGTATATGTGGGAAGCTGAATTCAATGGAAGTATTAGTCTTGTACGTGACTATATGATTTTACCTATGGTCTGTACGATACTCAATCGAAAATATGATAATCGATCTGGTGGCTTGGTTACGACAATTTCGCTTACAAAAGTTTCCCAGCGGACACCCCGGCACAGAACGTCCGTTTGTTTTTGCTGGAAATAGTTAGTCTGAATACATTAAAGTAGTGCCGGAAGCCCGCGAGTCCTGAGGAAAACAGTGCCACGTCTGTGATAGCAATCATAGGACATCACCAGGGCTCATAGTTGTTCCCCAAGGGATCTTCGCAGCCAGCTGAGTCCCCCAGTGACCTTGCCTCACCTAAGCCCATAACGGGCAAATTCGTCAAAGGTATCATCTATTACACCCCTTTGCAGTGAACCTTTTATTCCACGATCAGTGTATGTAATGTGTAAGTAGGAGATTTGGTTTTCCTGTAAGTGATTTCTAGAGTGGGGCTGCAGTCAGTTCGTAACAAGTTGTTTCGTATACCAAACAATTTGTTTCGTAGTCTATGATGAAACCCATAGGTTTTCGGGTTTTTTTTTTCGCATACAAAAAAACCCCACCCCCCCCCCACTTTTTTTCCCAAGCCCCCCCTCAGAGTTGAACTTGATACTTAATAGAGGCTACGAAAACGACACCAGGTATATCTAGAGAGAAAAAATTCAAAATCAGTGTACGAAACAAATAACAAACCCTGGGTACGAAACAAATTGTGTACGAAACTACCACTCTAAACATTAGGAGGTAGGTTAGATTACGGGTGGTCGAGAATGCAGAGCTCTCCGTGTGGGAGTCAGTTCAATGTGGTTAGGTAAGGTGGTATTATTTTACACCTAGGACCGAAATTCCCTACACAATTGTGCGGTGTGGTTTTGTTTACCTTATTGGATTCTAGAAATTCTCTATGAGCTTCCGTCGCAAAATCCATTACTTTTGGAGATATGAACATGTGTTTATAGGAGGTGAGAGGAACCGGTTTACGTCCGCCTCATTCTTCTTCCTCTTGTGACCTACATCGCCTTCTGTCTTCCTTGCCGCGGGAAGTACTCTTTAATGCAGATTTGGCTTCTAGTTAGGAGGTTAAAGCGTGGGAATAGGTTAGGTAGGGTAGTTAGGGAGTTCTAAGGTGGGTTAAGTAGTTTAAATTCTTCATATCTCATATACACCCCTTCCTATTAAAAACGTCATATCTTGAAAGTAGTGATGTGCGGACGGAATTTCATATAGTATTTCTGTATGAATCTATGATGATAATCTAAGAATCTAAGATTATAAAGTTCTTTCTCCATGTATTTGTGGTAAGACTGTTTGGTCAATAGAAATTGTCGGAAATACCTCATTTTGCAGTATCCCCTCCATAACAAACCTTGGAGGGACCACATTGGGAACGCGGAATTTTGGGCGGGGACAGAGGGAAATGAGTTTTGTATGTGGAGTAGATTTTGTAGATGACGACATAAAATATATCGGTATACACTTATGGGATGATATAAAGCTGAAAATACATCAAAAATATAACCAAAGAAACCTAAGATACACTACCTATTCTGGGAATTTTCCAAACTTAACCTAACTTAAGGGGATAACATCGCAACAATGAGGCATTTCCGACGATTTTTAATGTGACCATCATTTTAACACAACAAAATATATAAGATAAAGAATACTTTTTTAAAGTAGTCGTAATAAATTACTGGTTGAAGTAGTCTAAAACCACATAACCTAACCCACGTTTAACCTGACTAAAAGCAAATTCACCTTAACAAATGTCCGCGGCAGGGAAAAATTGAAGTGAGCAGGTCCAAGAGAAAGAAGAGTGAGGCGCACGTAAACACTTGTCCTCTTTGTCACTTGTCATATCTCCCTAAGTATTGATTTGCACGGAAGTCATTGAGAGCTTTTTCTTTAGGAATCCAATAAGGTAAACATAACCATGCTCCCACTTGTGTAGGGAATTCGCTCCTAAGGTAAAATAATACCCACTGCCCAGGTTAGGTTAGTGAGTTAAGATTTGTTGTATCAACCCTGCCATATCTCGTTTACTACCTATGAAGGACTAATCTTTGTCATACATGTCTTTTATTAACTTCAAAACCTCTTGGCAAACTGTATTTTGGTTCAAAAAGTGAGGTTAGGTTAAGAAGTTTAGTATTATTTTAAACTAAACTAAACGAAACTATTAACCTTAACCTTAACCATAACCTAACCTAGCCTGGCTACTGTTACGTGAGGAGGGGTTGCCTGTGGTCACTGGATCTGATGCTGATGGCGACGACAGAGTGCCACCTATTTATTAGTATTATATCATTTTATTCGTGATTTGATAACAGTAACACGCTTGCAAGAAGGTTGGAAGGTTAGTAGAAGACATGTATGCCCAAAAGATATTCCTTCATAAGGTAGTAAGGTGAGATGATGGCAGGGGCGATAAAAACAACTTTACCAAACAAACATCAGATTTTCAAAACAAAAAAATTATCAGAAAAATATAGTTTCATCTGAAAAAGGAGAGGTTGATTAAAGCGAATCTTTACCGGTTAGTGAACTAACAGGGGTCTGGGATGATATAAATATATATATATATAAATAATATATATAATATATAAAGAAATTATACACAAATTGTGTATTTTTGTTGGTGATTGTGTTGTATTTGGTGTGTATTTGTTTGACAGGGAAAGGCCATGGTTCTGCTTAATAATAACCCATACTATTATTAGGACTGGAAACTAAGCGGGCTTGTGTTACCCATTTTTGTTGTGCACTAGGACAGTTCACCTGTGATGCAAAAATAAAGAAACAAAAAATAAGTATAGACAAACTGAGCTTTACTGCAAACCTAATAACACGATTTGGGTATAGTTTCTTCTGCATATTATGTAGTGAAGATACTATAACTGTAGACACTAACAATATAACCTATTTGGTAAATCATTCCACAGATTGGCGGCTGCCAACCCGCCGGAGCGATGGGGGCCGCATATTTCCCAAGTCTGGAAAGGGTTCGCATTGCCGGGTGAGATGCTTAGCCGTCGCTTCGAAACAACCACAGGATTATCGTGAAAATGCCTCATTGTGATTACACACAAAGTTACCATAATAATGGTTAAGGAAACTAACCATGACCTACTTACCTAACACTGACGTTTTCAAAGTAAAGGAGGCGAACTTTTTTCCAGACTTGGGTAATATGCAGCCAGGCTATACACACCATCAGATTCACTTTTTTTTTTAACCAAACGTAACACCTTGTATTTACCTAAATAACTAAACAAACCTAACCCAAAAACCAATCCTATACCTAACCTAACTTAACAAAACCCAAACCTAAACATAGCCTATAGTATAACCTAAATGTGACTTAACCCGTATACATGATGAAAAAAATATTAATATTTTTGGTTTCTGCAAGTGAATAAATAAGCTTGTGGTTGGAGTAATACTTGAATAATACTTCGCGATATGCGCTATTAGACAACTATATCATTGTTCTCACTATGTATATTATAGTGTTAAGGTTACGCTGAAGTGGATTAATACTGCACAGCACAAAAAATATGTAGAAACTTTGGTGTTAACGGCGGGAAGTTCTCGTCCATTATATCCGGCTGACCAGTTGCACTAATATTAATTGCCATTTTCTGTTTAGTCTAGGTTAAGATTAGGTAAATTAGGAAATTACCTGAATAATGGGGGATCTAATAGAATTTACTGTTAGAATTCATAGTTATTATTTGTAATCCCCCCAGGTCAGACAGTTAGTTAGAAACCTTGGAGTTACCTAACTTTTAAACCAGGGGAAGCTGTGACCCCTCCTGGATTTGCTGAAGGTATATTAACTTGTCCTAAACTGTTGGCCTGGGTTTTTCTTTTAAAAAACTCGAATAATATGCATCGGTAAAGTCCGTCACACCATCCACGGGACTCCAAAGGGGTTGACGCGCCACGACTCAAGGGGTGGACCGCGCACGACTCAAAGTGTGTCCCACACCTCCCGACTGGCACGGTCCTTGACTGAGTTGCTCTGCTCACGACTAGGCGTGACGTTCACAAGAACGCGACAATACCGCGAGGCGACGGAGCTACGTACAAGTCTTCAAATTTGAATATAATGGATTTTTTGTCAGCCATGAATGCAACACGCGTTCGTGGGGAGCACTACGCCCCCTACGACCTCCCATGAACGGACCAATTATCACTACTACTAACACCACATCTTCCTACTACCACAATATTATATTATATTATTATTTATTATATTCTTATATTATTATTATTATTAATATTATTAATTATTATTAGTATCAGTGTTTAAGTGATTATGTATTAATTACTTGATTATATTTTGTTATATTTGGAGATAGAGAGTCGCGTCCCTTTTATCATGTACACACCAACCTCGTTTTCCCGAACTAATAGGGGGGCAGCACTGGTGCCGAGGAAAATCCGCAAAAGTCCGGGAATCGCAACAGTCCAGGAATTATCCTTAAAAAAAAAAAAAAAACAAAAGTCCGATGCCATTACCTACCCCCGGACGTTTATCCTACTCTAGTATTTATGTTCCGGCAACCGCCAATATTCAACTACCCGCCGCGGACTTTGCGTCCGTCTGAACATGCTGCCACCTGGCGGGAGGCAGCAGGAAAAGTGTTCAATAGTCTCAGGAGATGTTCCTGCACCAGGGGTTAGTGGGGGTCAGGCGGACTAACGGAGGCGGTGCAGGTATCTAATCATACAGGTCATCGAGTAGTATACTACTCGGTACAGGTTCAATCTACTACGTGAGTGTCGTGTGCCCAATGTAAACAATAGACCGCTAACTGGAGCATGCTGCCACCTGGCGGGAGGCACGGGACATGTGGACCAGGGTGAGAGGGACGCTCGGACGCCGACACTTTGCAATTTACGACCAGGACAGCATTCAACATACAAAAAAAAAAAAAAAATGGACTCTAGCATATCCCGGACCTCGGAATTTGTCCGGCAAATCCGATATCCGGGAAATTGAGGTCCGGAAATCGAGGTTTGTTGTGTACACTCAAAAAGCACGGACCAGTGTTGTCACCTCGCTGCCACGCCAAACGCCATGCGTTTAACGTTTTTTGTCGGTGACTGCACATCACGACACGACACATCCGATTAACCCTGACACCCAGAATGTTTCCTTGGCTTTATGAAAATTATATGTTAGCATAAAATTACAAAACAGTTAGCTTAATATACACAAATTAGTTAGTCGATAAGGTGCTTAACAGGTCGTATCTATAAAATATTGCGTAAATTCACAAAAAAAATTGTCTAAGTAGTAACCCAAACTACAATGGCAATACGTTCTGGGTCTTCAAGGGGTTAAGCTAAGAATGCTTCACAAACCGAGCTACGACACACTGTGACACCACTTTTGGACAAGACCGTGAGGCTGGCCACAATTTTTTAACCCGCACAAAAAAAACTCGTGAGGCACGACGGGTCGTCCAGCGACCTACGTAGTCACAAACGCACTACGAGTCGGCGATTAAGGGACTATTGATGAAAAAAGCCATTACGACCTTGAGTCATTGTATGTGTGACGGGCTTAATGTATAGAATAGAGCCCTGACTTAATTAGACAAAGAAAAATATAGTGATATCGAAATATGTATGGCGTGATAAGACAAAACGCTCTAAATTTACGTTAAATTAAGTTTAGATTACATGGCTATCTGGAGTTTCGCTCCATATTTCAAAATTATGATATCTTTTGTATTTTTATGTATATCTGTCGCATGCATTTGCGATTGCACACTGTTTGTGACGGGCATGTCAGCGGGTCGGTTTGTTCCCCTATGTGTTTGGGCCCTCACCTCAATCTGCTCGTTACATAATGATAGGCTGACACATTTTTTTATTAAGACATATTATGCATGTCATTCAGAGGTCCACAAACACCAGTTGTGATGAGAAGACGATAGATTGGTCAAATCGCACACACACGGTTCATTGTTCTTCATGGAGAAACAACGTGTTGAACATATCATTGAAGCTGTATAAAATTTTGGAAATCAATGCTCTTTAAAACATTACAAAACATGAAAATCAGGCTGAGGAGACCATAGCGATTGAGCTGACGTGAACAACAGAAACAGGTTTTAGTCTAATTTAATATTATGTTGATATATTAGGTTCTTTAAACCCTACAGGCAGTGTTATTTAGTCTTTTTGCTATTTCTGGAGTGCCTTTTTTTTTACTGCCTCACTGCACTCTCAACATATAGGTGAAGGTTCCCACTACATCCCTTCCTTGTTGTGTTCTCTATTATCTACCTTTCCATGCTCCCTTCTTTGCACCAGAGTCCTCTTCCATTATCATCTGTTTATTAGATATATTGACATTGCTTCCTCTTCTAATCTCTCAAACTATACATTGCCTTTGCAAATTTAAGTATTTTCATTTCATCAAAATACAATCAGCATATTTGGGCCACATTAACTTTCAAGATTCTTTCTCACAGAAAACTATTGAAATAATTAACTAGATTTTATAGATGGTTTTGTATTCTCTGCAAACAGTACAGTGTTATTAACAAATTGGTAGGTTATAGCGGCTTATAGTTTGTCTTATACCCATCTGACACTTATCATTTTACATTATGTGCTATAGCCTAGCTTACCACAACCTGTTTGTCAGCAGTGTTCTGATCAATAGTAAGTTGTATGTACACAAACAGATTGTGTAAGGTAGGCTATGCACATAATGTTGGAAATGATGGTATGGAGCATATTACTGCTGTACTATTACTAAAATTAGCTACTGCCATTCTGTAAGCTAGTAATAAATAGACAGCATGGCATCTAAGGGCCAGTCATTGAATTGGAAATTGCCATTCATATTCCCATGGCCACTGCATTTATTTTATTGTGTCTGTCTTACTTCTTTCAGTGAATGTCGTTCATCTTTCAGTTTTCTAACAACCATTTTTTAGGTTGTATTTTTCCAGATGTTTAGGGTTTTTTAATGCCCTAAACATCCACCAGGTTTTTTTATTTTTTAGTCTTTCTTAAACATTGCCATAGGAATCCCCAAAAGCTTTTCCACCAGTGTCACCTGTGAAAATATTTATTGCATTAATGTACTCCCTTCCTACTGTAATGCGTTTGAGTAAAAAAGAGCTTCAAGTATATGTTTCTTTCTCCTACACGATGTTGCAATAATCTCACTTATAAGATCAGTTGTTTGCAGTATATTTTATACCTGTGTGGGATATTGTACACAATCTTTTCTTTTCTAACTTGACTGCATACAAATTATAACCAGGCCCAATCTTTCAATTAGCATTCTCCCGTAAATAACCACTTAATCACTCACAGGTATTGTAATAATGCATAGGGTTAGGTTGGCCACCTGTCGCGTTTTGGCCGATCTCTGTTTAAATGCTGCAAAGCACCATTTTAGAGAGATTGCTATATTTATCATTAAAATGAAAAAAAAGTAAGTAATATATATGAAAAATATTCCATGGTTCATTTATAGATTGGTGTTAAGATATGAAAAAATAAATAAACGATAAGTTGTATTCAGTTTGCAAAGATAAATACGGAAATATATTTCCATCCCCCTGCATACTCTTAGCGTTGAAGACAAATCGCGAACTAAATAGATTGTCATTCCTTTCCTACCTGTAAACATGTAGCACATTAATCTAAATTGTTATTTTTTCAAAATTCAAGTTGTTTCAGCTTGAGAATAAAGATGTTATTTCTATAACATGTATTATATCCTTTTCAACTTAAACCCTGTTATTTTCCTTTAATGCCATATTTTTCGCTTTAAGACTAGCACAGTAGACAATGTTAACATGAATGTGGCTTATAAGATCCTTGCTTTAATTTTGAGAGTACTCTTATTGGGCAGGAACTTCCACAATGATTTGGGCATCGGAGAAGGTTGTTTGCGTACATGTCCCTCATTGCAGCAAACAACTCACCTTCAAGAATGCAAATTTATGTTCTTTATGATCTTATAAAGGAGGAATCATGATATCATAATTTTCGATAGAGAAGTTACTCCAACTTGCCATAAAAAGAATATTGATATCGGGAATTCTTCCTGTAAAGATCCATAAAGGACAGATAACTATAATTGCAGCCGGGAGGTGACAGAGGTGCAGTTTTTGCACCTTGGAGGGGTGCATAATTGCACCCTATTTGTTACAAATAGGGTGTAAGTGTTGCACTCCTCCAGAAGGTGCAATAACTGCAGTTTTGAGGCCTGGGTGCAGCTTTTTGCACCTTTAAGGTGCAAAAGTGGGACCTAATTTTCACACCTTTAAATGGCAAAGTTTCACCCTTAAAGGTGCTTGTTGGAACCATATGGGTGCAAAAGTGCATCCTCCAAAAGGTGCAAAAGTTGCACATATAAAGGTGCCAAAAACCTGCACCCCTAAACGTGCATTTTTTGCCACCAATATGGGTGCAAAATTGGAACCCAAAATTCCAAATCCAAAGGTGCAAATGTTGCACCCTAGTGTTAAGGTGCAACCTTGCACCCTTCAAGGTGCCACAATCGGTGATCTCGTTTGCACCTTTTAAAGGTGCAAAGTTGCACCCCTAAAGGTGCATTTGTCTGCACCTATATAGGTGCAGAAGTGCACCCCTCCAAAAGTTGCACCTATAAGGGCAAAACCTGCACCCCTAAGGTGCATTTTTGCCCCCCTTAGTCAAATTTACAATGTGGGTACTCAAAACGGTAAAACTTGACGAACTGCGTAGTCATTTTGTTGACTAAGACCATACTCAGATTACTAGGTAGTTACTCAAAAAAGGACTACACATGTTATCAGCGTGACTAACTTGGGTTACCTCGTTTTAGACCCCAAGGCTTTAGTATGCCTAAGTTAGTCCACCCATGACTAACTTGTTTTAGTGTGCGAGGAACCCCCCCAGCGCCAATTCCTCCTCAAAGTTGTGGAGGCCCATCGCATCACAGCCGGGACCCTCGAAGGCTTCCATTCCCCGGCTAAGCCGTCCACAATGAGTGGGTGGGATGCCATGCTACCCCCCCCCCCACCGAGGGGCTAATAATCACCAAGAGGGGGACCAGCACCCTGCTGGGGAAGGGATGTCCGGCTTGTCCGCTTTCAAGAAGCATGACATCCCTCCTTAAAAGGCAGTGCATAAGGGTAAATAACAAAGTGTTAATCCGCCACCCTAAATATCAACCGATTGAGGTCAAACTTTGCCATACGATGGTTTTCTTGCATAGATGCCCACCATTTACACCAAATAGGAAGAAAAATTTCTAACTTTTGATTTTCTAGGCACCCTAATGTGGCTGTTAGAACGATCATTAAGAATAATAGAAGGGGAGTGGGTGATAGGACAGAAACCTGGGGAACACCCACTATTGACAGTTATTAGGAGAAGAACAATGTCCGTCTACAGTAGCTGCCCAATAGAAACGGTTTGAAAGGAAACTTTAAGATGGAGGTACAGAGAGAAGGATGAAACCGAATGAGGGTAGTTTGGAAATTAAAGATGTGTACCAGACACTATTCAAAGCTTTGATAGTCAAGGGCAACAGTCCACAAGTTTCACGACCCCTAAAAGGAGGATGACCAAGATTCAGTTAGGAAAAGCTACCAAGATGCCAGTAGATCGCCCTTCACGGAAACCGTATGACGATTTCAGATAGAAGATGTGAGCAGATAGATGCTAAGAATCTTCTTATTAAGTATAGATTCAAAAACTTTTAGAAAGGCAGAGTTCGTCAAAGCTATAGGACGGTACTAGTTTGAAGTAATTAGGAAACGGTCACCCTTCGTAGGAACAGGTTGGATTGTGAGCAAAACTTCAGCAAGAAGGAAAGTCAGAGACCAATTTCTGACATGGAAGCCAGTAATCATTCCATGGAAAATCAGATTAGCTTTAAGTGTTCCCACTTAGCAGAGTTGAAATGCCAGAAGCACCACAGCTTAGGGGGTCCCGAGGCGGCCATGAATTTGTATATAATATCTCTATTAGTATAGCGGAGGTAATATCCCTTGGGGGATAGAAAAGCTGTCGCTTGTCACAAGGTTGGTTCAGAGAAAGAAGATGGATAAGCCAATGCGGTGGGAACATTGAAATCCCAAGAATGGAAATTTCTGCTAAAGGAAAAATGAGATGAGAATGGGCTCCACTTTGATCTAAATAGTCGTAGAATTTTACATAGTCTGAGGAGTTAGTGAGAGATATACAGCCAACAGATAAATTTAGTAAGAGAGTGACTTGAAGTTGAAGCCAGATGGTAGAAAATTCGGACAGATTCAAGGAACCGTGGGCACGAGAGCCAAGTGATGCGTTTCGTACCATGTACGCAACAGCCAAGCTTTGGATTGAAAATGAGAATAGAGACAGTAGAGGAGAAGAAAAGGGACTGCTGTCAGTGCTAATGACAATGGGCTTCGGCGAGGAAAAAAGCATGAGGTTTGGAGGAGGAGAGTAGATGATGTTCCACAGAGTTAAAGTTCGATGCAAGACTGCGAATGTTTGCAGGGACCGTATTACCAAAGAGATCATAGTTTGAACGTATTATATAGCTGGACAGAAATGGTCCACTCTTTAGTCACATCTGGCTGCGAATATCATAAATTGGGGGTGAGTATCACAAACGCCGTGGGAGGATAAGAGTGGGTCACCGGCGTTCTAGCTGGCAGCTAGAATACGGCCCGCAGCTATGGATATACGGCCCCGCGGCTATGATATACGGTCACAAAGGCAACAGGACCGAAAACACAAATAAAGTTTCAGTGAAGCGATATTCGCCCACATAGGATGTGTGAGTGGCTGAGTGAGCACAGCTGATAGGAATACCGAGTAGACCCGTGCGAGGGCATATGTTCCCTCACCCAACTTTGTACAGACAGTTTTTAGATCAATAAACATCGCCCATTGCAACTCTGTCGCGTGTTTACCAGATACTGCCAACGGTACAGTACTATGCCTAATTTCGAGAATGAATTACTACATTAATCTCTGTGTCACTGCCCTAAACATGTTATAAACATACAGGAAGAAGTATCATCCATAAAACGTGATCAAAGGATGAATTTAAGGATATATAACCCCTTGTAAAGAAACATGACGCTATATCTAGCAGGGCGACTATGATAGAGGTTGGCTAGATCCAAATCTTATGAAGATGCGTATGATACAAATTTATGATATTCAAGAGAAAACTATGATACATTTCTGTCATAGATATGATACACGCTTGGTAATACAGGCCCGAAGTTTAAGGCGAGAGATCTAGAGGAAGTATTCAAGACACTCGAGTGAGGTCTACCCATAAGACGGTCTGAACGGGGGATAATTTAGGTTCCCCTTCCCCGGTTAGGGACTCCGAGGTACGGTGAAATGCCACAAAAAATACCTACCACTCGATTGCCCCAGCCACACACAGTCACACACAACTACACTGGTACCTTGACCTACGAGTCCCCAATTACGAGTTTTCCGAGTCACGGGCAGTCGCTCGGTCGATTTTTTGTTTTTTAGTTGCGAGCCAAAATCAGAGTTACGAGCGAGCTTCAGATACGCCGCCGCAAGTTGGCGCAGCGAACGCCATAACATCCGCAGCATCCCGCGTCTCACTCGGTCACTTCACGTGGGTACCTCGCGTGGAAGAATCTGCTGTTGTGTTGTGCACACAGGCGAATGCAAATGGCGGAGGTGAGTGCAGTACGTTTGCGGCCGTTCCACCCACAGCTGTTCTTTTCAACAGCTGATACCAGAGTGTAAAACACTGGCGAATGCAAATGGACGGAGGGTGAGTGCAGGTCCAGTCACATAGGTAATCAAAAAATTGGGGTGTTTTTTGGGCGGGGCTGAAACGATTAATGATACCACACAACTCGTTTTCCCGGACTAATAGGGGAGCATGGTCAGGGAATTGCAAAAGTCGGAATCGCAAGTAACAAAAAAAAAAAGAAAAAAAAAAAAAAAAAAAAAAAAAAAAAAAAAAGTCCGATGCATTACCCCACCCCGGGACGTTTATCCTACTCTAGTATTTACTGTCCGGCCAACCGCCAATTCATCTACCCGCCGTGGACTTTACATCCGCCTGAGCATGCTACCACCTGCGGGAGGCAGCAGAAAGTGTTCAATAGTCTCAAGTCCTCTCGTTCAAGTTCAATAGTCTCAAGTCCTGCACCAGAGGGCCGTGGGGGTAGGGGGATAACAGAGGCGCTGCAGTGTGAAACCATAAGTGTCGTGTGCCAAATGTAAAATACGGACCCGGACGCAATGGGCCGCCGATACAAAGGGCCGCCCGTATAAATCAAGCATAAAGGACGGGAGGGGAGAGGTGAGGGTGGCTATCACCGCCCTAGCGCTCCCCCTCCCGTCCTTTATTGCTTATAAGTACAGTCTTTGTTCTCTGTTCACAGGACCGTCAACCATTCACATGGTATGATGCGAACGCTTTCCGATGGTTGTGACTGCTGGTGCAATCAGAGGCGTGCACGCTTCAGTGGTGTCACATCATAATCAATCTTCATGAAGAGCGATTGCTTACATCGACATCTACAAATCAATCTCATGAGAGCGATGCCTTACATCGACATCACAAATCGATCTTAAACTATTTTATATCGCACATAGATATCGCACCCATGTCTTTTGCCGTGGGCGCAAGTTGCGCTACATTTCTTATGCCAGTTAGCTGGTACATCGCCGGTTGATTTCACGTGATTTTCGAGAGCAGCCATGATTATTTTTCAAATCAAAATGATTATGACGACCAAGTTAATAATCGCGCTTATCTACTGAGGCCTTCCTCCCCTGCCCCCACCTCCCGCGAAGGGGCGGCGATAGACGCCTCGCGTCCCCCTCCCGCATTTATGCATTGATTATACGGGCGGCCCATTTCGTCCGACACCAACAACTACGACCGCCCGAGCATGCTGCAACTGGCGGAGGCAGCAGAGGAAAGTGGTACCATAGTCTCGAGAGACGTCCTGCACCAGGGGCAGTGGGGGTCAGGGGACTAACGGAGGCTGTGCAGGTGACCGTGAGTGTCGTGTGCCCAAATAGTAAACAATATGACTGCTGAGCATGCTGCCATCTGGCGGGAGGCGCGGACCCACTGACCAGGGTGACGGGAGACGCTCGAACCGCCGGGACAACTTTGTCAATTTACGAACAGGACCAGGCATTTCAACGTATATAAAAAAAAAAAAAAAAAAAAAAAAAAAAAAAAAATTGTCAGACTCTTGACATATCCCCGGACCTCGGATTTTGTCCGGCAAATCCGATATCCGGGAAATGGAGGTCTGGGAAATCGAGGTTTGTGTGTATTTCAATTAATTTCAATGTGGAAAATTGATTTGATATACGAGCAAATTGAGTTACGAGCTCGATCAAAGAACGAATTAAACTCGTAAGCCTTGGTACCACTGTACTGCCAAACATCCTTCTGCGGTAATTATTCCCCACAACTGAACTCTCTCCGCCGGCCTTAGTACTCACGTTTTCTGTGCAGTTTCTGCTCCAGCGTGTAGTGGGGACACTAGTCTATTCTGAAAACAAAAAATGGCATCATTATTTTCTCGGCCAACCAGCATAAAAGTGGCTATTTCCTGTGCGGTGAGAAGTGTAAGGTAAAGATGGGAGCATACGCTAAGCTGCGCGTGGCATGCGGTGCTCATCTCCGTGGCATTAGCCCTTAGAGCCTGTGGTGGGTGAGGACCCGTTACCCCGGGACACAGGGCTAGTGTGACTCCCGGGTTACACAGTTACCTTCCAAGGCACCATTATCAAACCCGAAAAGGAAGGAAGAACAGCTGGGTAGGCTGGTCACCGACTTGCCCTGGCCCGGGATCGAACCAGGGCCGGAAGATTCGTAGGCACGCTAGCCACTGCACCACAGAGGCGACGGAGGTGAGGAGGTGAGAAGTGTGCAGTGGCGTTACTCTGACCAACCTAACATGATCACCCTAACACAACCTGGTCTGGAGAGTATTAAAGAGAACTGGGCTCTCTCTCCCGGCCTTAAGCTTCACGTTTTCTGTACAATGTTTGCTGCAGCATTTACTGGGGCCACTATATAAATACTTTTCCTGGCTACCAATAAAATAAAAACCTTACTTGCATAAAAATAATGAGCTCAGATAAAACCCGGATAGGTTACATTAAGGCTGGGTTAGGTCGCAGGTCATGGTTAAATTAAGCTAAAGTTAGGTCTAGATTAGGCTTTAGGTTCACAATAATGCAAAGCCAGTGGTTAGCGCGGATCACCCGGCCAGCCGGGGCGCGCCATACTCAGCGCCTCACGGTCACGCAAACACAGTTTTTCATGGTTGCGGTGAAGAATAATTTACTGAAGGTTCCTGAAGTAATAGATCTCCACTACATGCTGGACCAAACCTAGCCGGAACCTAAACCCCATAGTCGTTTATGATAATGGCCTGAAAAGCTTATTCTAGTTGCAGAATACTTTCACGTCTCCTGTGAGTGAGGAGAGAGTGGCAGGACGGATTGTCTTGAACTCAGTCGCGAGATGGCTTGTGAGGAGTGAGTTATGCGGCCTCAACGAGGAAATCTGACTGTATAATATCTAAGAAGCCATCAGATTGTCCTTCAGCAGTCTAATTGCTCTACTGTATTTCCAAACCATCATCAGGAAATTATTGTTCACAACGGCAATTTTGAATAGGGTGAGTTGCCAGTCACTAAATTATGGAGGACAGATGTGAGATAAGGCACATAAGATTTAGCTACAAATGCATGCCTCACCACCAGGATAGCAGGCTGACGTGACAGTAAATCAGTTAGACATTAGCGGTGATTTAGGCGGCGCGGAGTGGTGGCCGGCAATCCCTTGGCCTATAACAACATCGCTGGTGACTAATTACAAGGGCACCTGATTATTATTGCCAGTTTTTGATGTGCTTGGTATTAATTTGCCATCAGTTTCCTTGAAAATCACTACTTTTTCAGCAAGGGGAAAGAGTGTGTAGAAAGGAAAGAAATACAGGATAGTAAAAACAAAGCAGCAAAAACCACCACAACAACAGAATACAAAAGGGAATGACATGTACCTGTAAAAATATTAACACAATATATATATTATATATATATATAATATATATATCTATATATATATATATATATGTATATATAATATAATATATATATATATATATAGTATATATATATATATATACAGTCAAAACATCGATATAACGACCCCCCCCCCCCGACCTCAAGTAACGGACTCGGATATAAACGGACTCCAATTTGTGGACTTTTTTTTTTTTTTTTTTGCCATATTACACCGCCGTATCGCCGCTCGATTGTAACTCAACATTATTGTATTATTTTTCTATTTTATTTTGGAATGCTTGGTTTTTAAGGAGTTTGAGTATCACATTATTAAGATATAATATTATAAGGATGGAGCTGTGTTGCTAGTGAATTTAGTGGTAGTGTGTTTATGGTTTAAACTAGTGACTATTAGTTTTATGGCGTGGCCGCTGCTTACGTCTCCCTGGTCACCTCAACACCCTAAATCACCCTTATTAAGGCGACAGCAGTGCTAGACTGACTAAATAGTGACAATGTATAGAACTGCACTCAAAACCATATAATAGATATAATAATGGATCATTTAGTCATGATAATAAGCAATAACTTTGGAAGGCCACGCTGAATCTGGCTCGTAGTAAATTGTTTACCTTTCACTAGAGCTTGAGCTTGACTAGCACACGTTCTGGTTGTGTTTGTGATTATTTTCCATTTATTTCACTTGTAGGAGCGGACAAATCAGCATGTATGTGCCAGTCACTGTTTACTCCTAAATAGCTCACAGTTGGTTGTATGTTTGTAGTTATTTCTCATTTATTTCACAATTTTTCCGTTTTGCAATATATTTTTTCTCCCCTTGGGAAAATACCCCGCTGTAACAAACAACGCTTATAAACGGACTCCTCCTCCCCCCCTTTAGTCCGTATATAGAGGTTTGACTGATACAGTAAAAGCCTTATAACTGGGCACTGTATAATGGGAAATTTTGATAAACCGGAGGGCAAAAAAGGTTTTGTTGTTGTTGTTGTTTTTTTTTACACCTATGCCTATAGCGCATGTGGGCAGTGAGCTCCAGGGGGGAGGGTAGGCCCTGGGGGGCTCACTCGAGGGGGGGGAGTTGGCCTCGCCCTTTGTGGAGCGGCGGATTGTTATAGGACCCCTGTGATTAGAGGTCATGCCGCCCCCCTGTGCCCTCCCAGCACTGCAGTCGAAGGGGGATTTAATGGCGGGATAGGGCAGAATTAAGTGCTCAGTGATGTAAAATTAAGTTTACGGGTCATTAGTAAAAAACATAAAAGTTGTGATTATAAAGTGATTAAAGTGTACCAGTGTTAAAAGCGAGAGTCCCCCTAACCTTTAATGTTACAAAAAGCTCCCCTCTCCTTGGATTACAGCCGCGCACCCTCTTTGGTAAGTTATTTTTTATGCTTTTTACAGTACGGTATTTTTTTTTTTTTTTTACCATATGGAGGACATTGCAAAAATCGGCATATTGAATAACTCGGAAAGGGGCCCCCCCCGAGCCCCTATCGTCCCAGTTAAGGCTTTTTATTTGTATATTATTTAATATAATTTTTATATATAATATATATATATATTATATAATATAATATATATATATATTAAATATATATATTATATATTAATTATATTATTAGGGTGCCCCAAAAAAACCGGTGTATCGGACCCCTCCAGCAATGTTCCGTCCCGTGTGACAAGTTCAAAAAGGAAAACTTTCAGCTTCCTCTCTCGTTTTTTTACTGTCGCTCATTCGTTAAAGTTTTCTGCTCGGCGTCAGAGAGTGGGGTAGTTGCCGGTGGTTTGCGCGTGTGGTGCCCCTTTGGTCTGTTTGTTTTCATACACTATATTAAAACTATCTATGTGTGAACTTAGGGTTTTTAAAGTTGTGCCTCCCGACCTTGTATTTCCATCATTTAAAATAATGAGCTAAGCCTATGTTGTATTTACCTGTAAAATAAAAAAAACGATTCTGGTCTTTTTTGTGTTCCCGGGTCAAACGTGATGGCGTGGAAAGACGTTAGGGACTGGTATGGTATGGAGAAGCCCCCAACATCGTAAACCCCGGGGAACCGTCTGTCGAGGCGAGGTTTCCGGGTGTTTTTGTTCCCCCAAGATCCAGAAGGAGGTTTTTTTTGCTGCGTACTTCTCCGCTGAGAAGGCTTGGAAGTGTGGCGCGTGCAAACATACCACTCGGATGTGTCGGGGTGAAGAAAAAATCCCCCAAACTGACGAGGAGTACGGCGCCTTGCGAAATCCAAGCCCGGGAAAGATGAGACGGAAGAAATGAAGGATGCATTTAGAGACAGCCCGAAGACATGTTCGACATCGCGCATTCCAAGGCAAGAAGCGAAGACCCCGAGGAAGCAAGGGTTCTTGGGGGGTCAGAGGAAGGACCGGCAGAGTGCTGATGGCTGGCATGGACGAGAAGTGAAGAGAGCGCGAGGAGAAGCGACGTAAGAGAAAAAGGATGGAGGAAGAAGAAAAGGGGACGCGGCGCTTGTCATCCACTCTTGATCGTGCTGGCTTGGACTTGGAGTCTTCTACTAATCCTCATCCCCAACAAAAAACCCGGGACGACGACTTCAAAGCTGACACCAGCTAAGTCCACCCCGTCGACCCCTAAGGAGAATTTAGCTCCCCAAAGGGAGTGCCCCTTTGTTTGGGGAGCGCGACAATCTGTCCATCCGTGCGGACACCTCCTACGCCGCGCTGAAATGAGCCTCGGCCACGAATCAAAACTACACTGGGTCCCGTTCGCCGACCACCGGGCCAGAGAAAGAACCGGAAAGTTGCCATGTCTCTCCCTTAACCCGAAGTCCCTTGGTCCTGCATGGACGGAAAGTTTTTACCCAGTCTAGCGGAGGGAAAGGGGTCTTTGGAGGAGAGGGGGGCCGTTTGGGGTCCGGGGAGGATAGGGAGGACTTCTGGGTGTTCCGTGTTGCAGAGGGACAGGCAAGCTGTTGGGGAAAAAACCCGGGTTGGGGGGAAACAGTTTGGAGGGCAAACATATTGGAATGGCATTCGACAGACAGGGGCCCCAAACACGGGGAGGGTTCAAGGAGGGTATAGGATTTGAAGTGCACTGAAGAAGCCCCTGGGTGGTTGGCATGCCCCCACCACACCCGGGAAGTTGTTCTGAAGGATGTCTTCGAGGCTTGCAGGGGTCCATCAATCGGCCCTAACATCCCCTTTCAAGAGGTCCAGAACGTTGCCTTCTTTGACCGACCCGACCACACCCCCGACACCGACCGTTTTCACCACGAAGAAGCTCCCCGTCTTGAGATGCTCGGCATTAAAAAAACCCCGCTTGATGTGGGAACATCCCGCGAAGACTACAAGAGATCATCCTGCTCAGCGGGCCTCCCTGGGGGAGGAGTCCCTCCCCTTCC
The DNA here is from genome assembly GCA_016584305.1 of Chionoecetes opilio. Lineage (NCBI taxonomy): Eukaryota > Metazoa > Arthropoda > Malacostraca > Decapoda > Majidae > Chionoecetes > Chionoecetes opilio. The sequence continues at coordinate 3,498 of JACEEZ010001109.1, read as the reverse complement.
GTGTCCTGGCTTCCCACAGGCCAGATGGATGGCCAAGGCCATCTACGCCTGAAGATCATGCTCTTTCCATGACCCGCTGGAGATACAGGGGGGAGTTGGCGGGGATCCCTCGAGTTGCGTTCTTGTGCGGTCTACCGAAAAACGGAAGAGGGGAAGATTCCCTCCAGCAGCCAAGAACGACTGGACTATCACTGAGTGAAGAGGTCTGCGCGATGGGGGGCGTCGGTCGCGGAAGGGGCCCTGCGGGGCCCCTTCTGGTACCTTTCGAGAACCTGATCGGGCTGGCCATCTTTATGACCCCTCAGCCCCGGGGCAGAAGGGGGAGAGGTAGAGGGGGTGAGGTTTCCTTTGACCCCCAAGAATCCAGGCGCCCCCCATCGAAGACACCCAAACAATTCAAAGGCCGCTTCGCCCTTTTGCTCAGTGCGGTCGATGCAGGTCTGAAAAAATCTAACCCCAGGCCCGCAACCGACCCTTTCCTTGAGCGGGGTCCTGAAAAATGGAACACGGATTGTGTTTCAAGGCGCGAAGAAGCGGGCTGGTGTCCCGAAGGTCACGAACGACTCGCAGAACGAGGAATAGCCCCCATTCAACGCTTCCTGGCAACCCGGGCGAAGGAGAACGGGCAACCAGTTCCCTTGAAGCTTGCCCGTCCCCACGAAAGCTGTCCCCCAAAAAAAGAAGGCGGAACTCAAAAAGGGTTTTGGGGTGGAATAAATAATAAAAAAAAAACAGAATTTTACATTTTTCCTTACCTAGGCTCTTTGAAAAACGAAGAGTGTCAGAAGGATAATGGGGCGAAATTAGAGGGGCTATCAAAACGTTGTTTTGCGCGACCATTAAATATTGCCCAATTTTACGAAAATTTTTGGTGAATCACTTTTATTTGAAAGGAAACCCGAGCGAGTGCTGGACTTTATACATAATTTTATTTTTTACAAAAAGCGGGACACCCTAATATAATATATATAATATTATATATATATTATATAAAAAAAAAAAAAAAAAAAAAAAAAAAGAAAAAAAAAGAGGAGAAAAAGGGGAAGGGGGGGGAGGAGGGAAAAGGGGGAGAAGGGGAAGGAAAAGAAAGAAGAAGGAAAAAAAAAGGGGAAAAAAGGAGGAGAAAAGAAGAAGAAGAGAAAAAAAAAAAGGGGAGAAAGGGAGGGGGAAGAAAAGAGAAAGAAGGAAGGGAAAAGAAAGGAAAGGGGGGAAAAGAGAAAGTGGAAAAAAAAAAAAAAAAAAAAAAAAAAAAAAAAAAAGGGGAAGGGGGAGGGGGAAAGAGGGAAAAGGGAGAAAAAAAAAAAAAAAAGAGAGAGAGAGGAGAGAGAGAGATGAGAGAGGAAAAGGGGAGAGGAGAGAGGAGAGAGGAGGAAGGGGAGAGGGAGGAAAGGGGGGGAGAAAAGGGAGGGGAGAGGAGGAAGGGGGAGAGGAGAGAGAGAAAAGAGAGAGAGAGAGAGAGAGAGAGAGAGAAAGGGAGAGGAGAAAAAGAGGGAGAGAGAGAGGGGAGAGAGAGAAAGAGAGAAGAGAGAGAGGGAAAAACGAAAGGGGAAAAAGGGGGCAAAGGAAAAACCAAGGGGAGAAAGGGGGAACGGACAGGAGGGAAAAAAAGGGCCAATAGGACGGATAAGCCAGGGCGGGAAAATTTTTTACTCTTTTGGGTTTCACATTTCACACAAGGGATTTGGTACGGCCCCGAAAAACCCTATACCTCATGAAACATAATCTTTTTTTAAAGTCTTCCAATAACTTAAAACCTTTCAACGTTTTTGTTCAAAAACACACAGGGAATATCCGATAAGGGAATAAAACTCCGCTGTCGCTCAAATCCGACCCGGGGGGTGGTCCTCTCCGGGCCCTCCACGGACGCGCTTCAGGTTAGGAAGGTTTAAGGTAGGTTTAGTTAAGTTATGTTTAGCTTTTTTATAACTAAAAAAAAAACCTAACCTTTAAAAAAAACCAGCCCAAACTGCTGCCCTTGGGGGGGCTGGGAGAGGCGCCCGTCCCGGTCGGATGTGCTTATTTTGACCAAAGTACAGCTTTCCAAGGGTTTTAAGGTTAGAAGAGTGTATGACAAAAGATTAGGAAATTTGGGATTTCAACCCGTAATTTAGTACGAGGTCAAATACCTTTTTCACAATGATTTTGGGGTGGTTTCCCCCAAATGGGGGGGCAAAGTTTTTTTTTTTTAATCAATTATAAAATAATAAATTTGAAAAACCTGGTGTTCCCCAATGGAAAACATTGTCCCCGGGTTGGGTTTTCTGTTTCCGGGGAGTTTTTCCCGGGCCCCCAAACCGCTGGGAGAGCCTCAGGTGGGGAGGGCCCTCCCTTGGGTTTTCCGTTTTTTGGGGGGTTTTGCCTTTTCCCTGTTTTCAAAGGTGCATTCGTTTGTTTTTACCAGATAAAAAGGGTTTGAAAACCCCCAAAAAGGAAAACAAAAATAAAAGAGGGACCAAACCAAGTTTGGAAAAAACCCAAAGGATGGGTTTCCCGCGTAAACCCTAGTTGGCAATGGTTTGTGGTTGGGGCTGACTAAAAAACGTTTATTACAAGGAGAAAACTACAATTTGGGGGGGTTTTTTTATCTTTTGAATTTCCTTAGGGAAATTCCAGGCTCCCGCAAACCTTCGGAAGGATGACAGGTCAGGGTTGGAAGGCAGCCACAGCGCCCCCGCCCTCAAGGCTGCACGCCTCAGCGGCCTTCCGGAAAGGCATGTCCGTTTTTACAAGCCTTCCGGGAAGGTGTCCGTCGCTACCGGCCTTTCCGGAACCATGGGACAGCGCCAGCAAGCCCTTCCGGAAAACTTTTAAACAATAGCGAGCCCCGGAAAGGTGCACAGCATCAGCAGCCTTCGGAAGGATTTCAAAGTAAGCAGTTCCGGAAGGCTGTCCGTGTAGAGGCCTTGGAAAAGGATTAACCCCAAAAGGCTTGGAAAGGGTGTCAAGTCGTACAGAAACCTTCCGGGAAGGAGTCACGTGCTGAAGCCTCCAACATGGGAAAGTTTTCAGCAGAGCCTTCCGGAAGGATGTCAAGTCGTCGCGAGGCCTTCCCGGAAAGTTCAAAAAGTTAGGGGAGAAGTTCCGGAAGGATGTCAAGTCCCTACAAAAGTTGGAAAGGATGGGGGGTCGCAGGGCCCTTCCGGAAGGGATGGGCGAAAAAAAAGGGGCCTTCCGGAAGGTTGAAGCGTCACAGGTTCCGGAATTGCCGAGCGCTAAACAGGGCCTCCAAGGCATGCCCATCCTCAGCAGAAAACCCCCGGTAGGATGGAGTGTCACACCCCTTTCCGGAAAAAACCCCAAAAAGGGTTAAAATCGCCAATAAAAATTGTTTGCCCCTTTTCTTCCCCCCCCCCACGGGGAAGCCGGGTGTGGGGTTTTTTGGAGGGAAATAAAAATTTTTACTACAGAATTAGTGGGTTTTCCGTTAAAAAAAACCGGGGAAAAACTTTTGGGGGGCATAAGCGGAAAATAAAAAAAATTTAAATATAAAGTCAAACT
>JACEEZ010001108.1:7500-22362 GCA_016584305.1 Chionoecetes opilio | reverse complement strand
TTTTTTTTCCCCCCTCTCTCTCTCTCTCCTCTCTCTCTCTCTCTCTCTCTCTTTCTCTTCTCCTCTTCTCTCTCTCTCTCGTCTCATAACGATTCAATTGAAAGATAACAGATTAGTATTCTGTGTGTGCGTGTGTGTGTGGTGTGGTGTGTGTGTGTGTGTGTGTGTGTGCGTGTGTGTGTGTAAACTGACACTGTACTCGGCCATGTCTTTAGGTGTGGTATTACGACACACACGCACACACACACACACACACACACACACACACACACACACACACACACACACACACACACACACACAACACACACACACACACACACACACACACACACACACACACACACACACACACACACATATTTCTTGTCACATTATTACCTTTCTTTCCTCTTTTCATTTTTATTTTACCTTCATTCCTTCCTTCCTTCCTTCCTTCCTTCCTTCCCTTCCTTCCCTTCTCTCTCTCTCTCTCTCAAGGTTGGTGTCTTTTCTAGTCTAAATAAGGGCATGGCGGAATCCTATAATCTCTCTCTCTCTCTCTCTCTCTCTCTCTCTCTCTCTCTCTCTCTCTCGTCTCTCTCTCTCTCTCTCTCTCTCTCTCTCTCTCTCTCTCTCTCTCTCTCTCTCTCTCTCTCTCTCTCTCTCTCTCTCTCTCTCTCTCTCTGGATAGCTACTCAAAAAACTAGGAAAAATAAATGGAAAACTGAGGCACCCTAGCATCTATTTTTTTCTAGTATATTTCCATGTTTTTTGGGGTATTTTTCACTGATGTTAAAATTTGCACATCGAATTCATATACATGGGCGTCCGATATGGGGGTGAACAGGTCAATTACCCGGATGTAGGAAAATATGGCACAGTAAAAATGGCATATCCTTCAGGCTAGGAATATATGACACATTTTGGAAATTTATACAAATATGTAAAGTACTTATATTTTGTACTTGGTTACCTAACACAGCGGTAGTGATGTTGATGGGGTGATGGGGGAGTTAGGTTGGTAGAGGGTGTTAGGAATGGTTAGTTGTGTGTTTGGTGAGTTTAGTTAGGGTAAGGTAGGTTGGTATACTTTAGGTTTAGTTTAGTTAGGTTAGGATAGGTTAGGTTAGGTTAGGTTAGGGTAGTTTAGTTTAGGTTAGGTTACTTTAGGTTAGGGTAGTTTAGGTTAGGTTAGTTTAGTTAAGGTTAGGGTAGGTTAGGTTAGTTAAGTTATGGTTAGGGTAGGTTAGGTTAGGTTAGGGTAGGTTAGGGTAGTTTAGTTTAGGTTAGGTTACTTTAGGTTAGGGTAGTTTAGGTTAGGTTACTTTAGTTAAGGTTAGGGTAGGTTAGGTTAGTTAAGTTAAGGTTAGGGTAGGTTAGGTTAGCTTACTTTAGGTTGGGTTAGGTTAGTTTAGTTAAGGTTAGGGTAGGTTAGTTTAGTTAAGGTTAGGGTAGGTTAGGTTAGGTTAGGGTAGCGGTGGGCAACCTGGGGCTTACAAGAGACCTGTGCGACTCCTGCCACCTTAAAAATGCCCAAATTATCGTAAAAAAAAAAAAAAAAAAAATCCTGGCCTAGATAGCTGCAGTACAATAGTGTGTGTGACCAAGGTCCTGGGTCTCTAGGAAAATATTGGGATGAATTTTTGTACTTATTAACTTGTACTTGTTGGTAATTTCCATTCATAATGTACACTGCGGCTCCATCAACACTGCCGCCCTGCCAAGTGTGAAGAAACTGGGTAGCCGACCTCTGACCTAACCTAACCTAGAATAGACTAGTAATCAACACTGAGATGCCATTCGTTTTATGTGGCATGTTTACCTACTCCAAATTTGTGACATTTATTCCTGTGACATTTTTTCCGAGTACCCTTTCCTTTTCCCCTTTGATCAGCCCTTGCAACAGGGACGCAGAGATACAATGATTTTTAGCGGTGTTATGATAATGGGAATAAATACCTTTACCTCGCCACCCTTGGAAAAGTTGTAGTAGAAGCCCTTGATTACCTGCTGTAGTTATCTGGTTGATTGATAATTAACTCACCTGGGCAATGGTACATACAAGTGCAAGAGATAATTGTAGATAAATAGATAGTTTGATAGTTTATTACTTGGGTGAACTTCTGTATTCTTTCACGTTTCATTTTTCGATTATATTTGTGTGTGTGTGTGTGTGTGTGTGTGTGTGTGTTAAAAAAAATCGAAATTCTTTACAAGTAGTGTGAAAGTAGAGCTAAATTACGTAAAAAACCAGGGAGAATAAATAATTTGGACTCTTTCTATGTACTGTTCGAACCACTGTCTGTCTCGTTAGCTATTTTAGGGTTGCCAGCTTTGCGTTTTCTATGCTGTGTTTTATCATTTTTAGAATTTTTGTTTTGTGGTTGGCATATAATTTTCATGGTTAGCTTTAATTTTTAGGAATCTGCATTTGGTAAGATTTAAATTTCTGCATTTGGTGAGAATTTAGCAATTTCTTAGTGGCATTTGGTGAGAAGCTGGCAATTTTTTAGTGGCATTTGGTGAGAAGTTGGCAATTTTTTAGTGGCATTTGGTGAGAAGTTGACTTTTTTCACACATAGAATACCTGGCAATCTCTCTCTCTCTCTCTCTCTCTCTCTCTCTCTCTCTCTCTCTCTCTCTCTCTCTCTCTCTCTCTCTCTACCATGCACCTTAACTCACTTACACACCTGTTACTCCTACACCTACACGTGGAGTAAGTTTGTTTTGGGTAGTGACGTGCTTTCTAGAGTGTAATGTTATTGTTTGTATAGTGTGGTGGTGGTGGTGGTGATGGTGGTAGTGGTGGTGGTGGTGGTGATGATGATGATGTGGTGGTGGTGGTGGTGGTGATATGGTGATAGTGGTGGTGGTGGTGATGGTGGTGGTGGTGGTAGTAGTGGTGGTGGTGGTGGTGATGGTTGGTGGTGGTGATGGTGGTGGTGGTGGTGATGTGGTGGTGGTGGTGGTGGTGATGTGGTGGTGGTTATGATTGGTGGTGGTGATGGTGGTGGTGATAGTGGTGTGGTGGTGGTGATGGTGGTGGTGGTGGTGGTGATGGTGGTGGTGATGGTAGTGATGGTGGTGGTAGTGGTGATGGTGGTGGTGGTGGTGGTAGTGGTGATGGTGGTGGTGGCGGTGGTGACAGGTTATCAATGGTACTAATACTTAAAAGAGAATAGTCACCATTCATTCACAGGCTGCAGGACACACACACCCCCCCCTCTCTCTCTCTCTCTCTCTCTCTCTCTCTCTCTCATAATTTTACCAAAATTACCAAAACAGATGGGCTGTTTCCTTAATACCCGAGCCCCTGTCCACCCAGCAGTGAATGGGTACCGGGTGTTAGCCGGGGGTTTGTAACCCGCCTCCCGGGGTGCTAGCTTCGGCCAACACTATAAGCACTAGCAGACAGCTCTCTAGGGGTAGTCTGTGAGAGAGCTGTCTGGTTACAGTGGAGATCCATCTCAGCTGCGTCGATAACTGACGAAATTCTTCAAAACAAACAAACAAAACAAGTAATATCAAATTTGCAAGAGTCTGGCCTTCAATATTACACCCCGTTTTCCTTGCACCGCCCTTCAAGGCTAAGCTTTTATAATTACGTAACGTTAGAGGAATGAGCGGGGTGAGGGAGAGGGATGAGTGAATAACTCTCACACTTATTCTGTAACTGAGAATGATGAGTGGGAAGAGAGTATTGTATTTGTATGTTTAAATAAAAATAAATTAAAAAAAGTGAAGGAATGAGTGAAGAGTGTGAGAGTGAGAGGGATGAGTGGGGAGTAGAGAGTGAGAGTGAGAGGGATGCGTGGGAAGTAGAGTGTGAGAGTGAGAGGGATGCGTGGGGAGTAGAGAGTGTGAGAGTGAGAGGGATGAGTGGGGAGTGACTGAGTAAGGAGTGAGTGGGGAGTGACTGAGTGACTGAGTAGGGAGTGAGTGGGAAGAGCAGAGAGGGCTGGGTGATGCAAAGACAGAGACAAAGAAAAGAAAAGGAAATAACATATGAAATGAAAGTGTAGGCAGATGTCTGAAGGGAAGGAATACAAAGGAATACAAAGGAAACACAAACAGCAACATACCATTAGGTCCTTACATGGCTGTTTGAGTTAACTACACTACACTAACTAGATAATAAGAGAGAAAGGATAGGAAAGTAGGAGGAGGGAGAGGAATATGAGGGAGGGAACATTATGAAACAGATATAAGAAATACAAGCAATGATTACGTGTATTAGTATTTAAGAGTTAACCATGTGTAATATTCTCCGGTCCGCCTTAACCCCTTCACGCCCAGATCTTTCCTTGGCTATATAAAATTGTCTGTTGTTAGCCATAAAATTACGAAAACTAAATGAATATACCAAATTAGTTAGTGGTAAGGATACTAAACAGGTCATAGCTATAAATTATTGCTTATAGTCACTAGAAATCGTCTAATGGTACCTAAATTACAATGGAAATTACGTTCTGGGTGTGAAGGGGTTAAATTCCCTACTCTAAAAATATTCCCCATTCGTTTGTGATACTCCCAAAGCTTCCTTCCTTCGCCTGTGTCTTCTGCAGGAGCTCGGTATAGACGCACTCTCTCTCTACTCACGCCCTTCTCTACCTTCCAGTTACACTATTTATCTATTCCAATGTCCATCTTACTTTACTTTTAAAAACTCTCAAAGCTATATTACATTCCTCCTTCTGTGACTTCTACAGTAATAAGATAAGCACTCTTTCCTATTCTCTTTTACCTTCCCTTTCCTCCCCCTTTCTTCTATAACACCCCTTTCCTTCCCTTATACAGCCCTTTATCCATAAGAACATAAGAAAATAAGGAAGCTACAAGAGGCTGGGAGATCTACACGTGGTAGTTCCTGTTACTTACCACTAACTACATTCACCTCTCTTCCCCATCCATGAATTTATCCAGACCCTAAAATACCTTAAAATACCCTAATATACCCTAAAATAACCTAATATACCCTAAAATAACCTAAAACACCCTAATATACCCTAAAATAACCTAATATACCCTAAAATAACCTAAAACACCCTAATATACCCTAAAATAACCTAATATACCCTAAAATAACCTAAAATACCCTAAAATAACCTAATACACCCTAAAATTTCCTAAAATACCCTAATATACCCTAAAACTAACTCAATTCTTCTGCCTTTCCCACAGGACCTCCAGAGCGAGATCGAGAGCCACAAGGATGTGTTGGCGAGTCTCAACGCGACGGGGCAGAAGCTGCTGGGCACGCTGGAGAACCAGGACGAGGCGGTGATGCTGCAGCGCCGCCTGGAGGAGATGAACCACCGCTGGAACACGCTGAAGCATAAGAGTATTGCTATCAGGTGAGGAGGAGGAAGGAAGAAGATGGTAGATAGGAGGAAGAGGATAGGAAGGGAAGTAAATAGGAGGAAGAGCAAGAGGAGGGAAGCATAAGAGTATTGCTATCAGGTGAGGAGGAGGAGGAGGAGGAGGAGTGAAGAGGGTGGTAGATAGGAGGAGGAGAGAGAGCAGGAGTAAGTGAGAAATAAGAGGATCATAGGAAGAGAAGGAAGAGGGTGGTAAAAGGAGGAGGAGGAAGAGGAGAATACTAGGAAGGGAGGAGAATACTAGGAAGGAAGGAGAATACTAGGAAGGGAGGAGAATACTAGGAAGGGAGGAGAATACTAGGAAGGGAGGAGAATACTAGGAAGGGAGGAGAATACTAGGAAGGAAGGAGAATACCAGGAAGGAAGGAGAATACTAGGAAGGGAGGAGAATACTAGGAAGGGAGGAGAATACTAGGAAGGGAGGAGAATACTAGGAAGGGAGGAGAATACTAGGAAGGGAGGAGAATACTAGGAAGGGAGGAGAATACTAGGAAGGGAGGAGAATACTAGGAAGGGAGGAGATACTAGGAGGGAGGAGAATACTAGGAAGGGAGGACAATACTAGGAAGGGAGGAGAATACTAGGAAGGGAGAAAATACTAGGAAGGGAGGAGAATACTAGGAAGGGAGGACAATACTAGGAAGGGAGGACAATACTAGGAAGGGAGGAGAATACTAGGAAGGGAGGACAATACTAGGAAGGGAGGAGAATACTAGGAAGGGAGGAGAATACTAGGAAGGGAGGACAATACTAGGAAGGGAGGACAATACTAGGAAGGGAGGACAATACTAGGAAGGGAGGACAATACTAGGAAGGGAGGAGAATACTAGGAAGGAGGACAATACTAGGAAGGGAGGACAATACTAGGAAGGGAGGACATACTAGGAAGGAGGACAATACTAGGAAGGGAGGAGAATACTAGGAAGGAGGACAATACTAGGAAGGGAGGACAATACTAGGAAGGGAGGACAATACTAGGAAGGGAGGACAATACTAGGAAGGGAGGACAATACTAGGAAGGAGGACAATACTAGGAAGGGAGGACAATACTAGGAAGGGAGGACAATACTAGGAAGGGAGGACAATACTAGGAAGGGAGGACAATACTAGGAAGGGAGGAGAATACTAGGAAGGGAGGAGAATACTAGGAAGGGAGGAGAATACTAGGAAGGGAGGAGAATACTAGGAAGGGAGGAGAATACTAGGAAGGAGGAGAATACTAGGAAGGAGGAGAATACTAGGAAGGGAGGAGAATACTAGAGGAGGAGATCGGAAGGAGGAATACTAGAAGGAGGAGAATACTAGGAAGGGAGGAGAATACTAGAAGGGAGGAGAATACTAGGAAGGGAGGAGAATACCAGGAAGGGAGGAGAATACTAGGAAGGGAGGAGAATACTAGGAAGGGAGGAGAATACCAGGAAGGAAGGAGAATACTAGGAAGGGAGGAGAATACTAGGAAGGGAGGAGAATACTAGGAAGGGAGGAGAATACTAGGAAGGGAGGAGAATACTAGGAAGGGAGGAGAATACTAGGAAGGGAGGAGAATACTAGGAAGGAAGGAGAATACTAGGAAGGGAGGAGAATACTAGGAAGGGAGGAGAATACTAGGAAGGGAGGAGAATACTAGGAAGGGAGGAGAATACTAGGAAGGGAGGAGAATACTAGGAAGGGAGGAGAATACTAGGAAGGGAGGAGAATACTAGGAAGGGAGAAGAATACTAGGAAGGGAGGACAATACTAGGAAGGGAGGACAATACTAGGAAGGGAGGACAATACTAGGAAGGGAGGACAATACTAGGAAGGAGGACAATACTAGGAAGGGAGGACAATACTAGGAAGGGAGGACAATACTAGGAAGGGAGGACAATACTAGGAAGGGAGGACAATACTAGGAAGGGAGGACAATACTAGGAAGGGAGGACAATACTAGGAAGGGAGGACAATACTAGGAAGGGAGGACAATACTAGGAAGGGAGGACAATACTAGGAAGGGAGGACAATACTAGGAAGGAAGGAGAATACTAGGAAGGGAGGAGAATACTAGGAAGGGAGGAGAATACTAGGAAGGGAGGAGAATACTAGGAAGGGAGGAGAATACTAGGAAGGGAGGAGAATACTAGGAAGGGAGGAGAATACTAGGAAGGAAGGAGAATACTAGGAAGGGAGGAGAATACTAGGAAGGGAGGAGAATACTAGGAAGGGAGGAGAATACCAGGAAGGAAGGAGAATACTAGGAAGGGAGGAGAATACTAGGAAGGGAGGAGAATACTAGGAAGGGAGGAGAATACTAGGAAGGGAGAAGAATACTAGGAAGGGAGGAGAATACTAGGAAGGGAGGAGAATACTAGGAAGGAAGGAGAATACTAGGAAGGGAGGAGAATACTAGGAAGGGAGGAGAATACTAGGAAGGGAGGAGAATACTAGGAAGGGAGGAGAATACTAGGAAGGGAGAAGAATACTAGGAAGGGAGGACAATACTAGGAAGGGAGAAGAATACTAGGAAGGGAGGACAATACTAGGAAGGGAGGACAATACTAGGAAGGGAGGAGAATACTAGGAAGGGAGGACAATACTAGGAAGGGAGGAGAATACTAGGAAGGGAGGAGAATACTAGGAAGGGAGGAGAATACTAGGAAGGGAGGAGAATACTAGGAAGGGAGGACAATACTAGGAAGGGAGGAGAATACTAGGAAGGGAGGACAATACTAGGAAGGGAGGACAATACTAGGAAGGGAGGACAATACTAGGAAGGGAGGACAATACTAGGAAGGGAGGAGAATACTAGGAAAGGAGGACAATACTAGGAAGGGAGGACAATACTAGGAAGGGAGGACAATACTAGGAAGGGAGGAGAATACTAGGAAGGGAGGACAATACTAGGAAGGGAGGACAATACTAGGAAGGGAGGACAATACTAGGAAGGGAGGACAATACTAGGAAGGGAGGACAATACTAGGAAGGGAGGAGAATACTAGGAAGGGAGGAGAATACTAGGAAGGAAGGAGAATACTAGGAAGGAAGGAGAATACTAGGAAGGGAGGAGAATACTAGGAAGGGAGGAGAATACTAGGAAGGAAGGAGAATACTAGGAAGGGAGGAGAATACTAGGAAGGGAGGAGAATACCAGGAAGGGAGGAGAATACTAGGAAGGGAGGAGAATACTAGGAAGGGAGGAGAATACTAGGAAGGGAGGAGAATACTAGGAAGGGAGGAGAATACCAGGAAGGGAGGAGAATACTAGGAAGGGAGGAGAATACTAGGAAGGGAGGAGAATACCAGGAAGGGAGGAGAATACTAGGAAGGGAGGAGAATACTAGGAAGGGAGGAGAATACTAGGAAGGGAGGAGAATACTAGGAAGGGAGAAGAATACTAGGAAGGGAGGAGAATACTAGGAAGGGAGGAGAATACTAGGAAGGAAGGAGAATACTAGGAAGGGAGGAGAATACTAGGAAGGGAGGAGAATACTAGGAAGGGAGGAGAATACTAGGAAGGGAGGAGAATACTAGGAAGGGAGGAGAATACTAGGAAGGGAGGAGAATACTAGGAAGGGAGGAGAATACTAGGAAGGGAGAAGAATACTAGGAAGGGAGGAGAATACTAGGAAGGGAGGAGAATACTAGGAAGGGAGGACAATACTAGGAAGGGAGGACAATACTAGGAAGGAGGACAATACTAGGAAGGGAGGACAATACTAGGAAGGGAGGACAATACTAGGAAGGGAGGACAATACTAGGAAGGGAGGACAATACTAGGAAGGGAGGACAATACTAGGAAGGGAGGACAATACTAGGAAGGGAGGACAATACTAGGAAGGGAGGACAATACTAGGAAGGGAGGACAATACTAGGAAGGGAGGACAATACTAGGAAGGAAGGAGAATACTAGGAAGGGAGGAGAATACTAGGAAGGGAGGAGAATACTAGGAAGGGAGGAGAATACTAGGAAGGGAGGAGAATACTAGGAAGGGAGGAGAATACTAGGAAGGGAGGAGAATACTAGGAAGGGAGGAGAATACTAGGAAGGGAGGAGAATACCAGGAAGGAAGGAGAATACTAGGAAGGGAGGAGAATACTAGGAAGGAGGAGAATACTAGGAAGGGAGGAGAATACTAGGAAGGGAGAAGAATACTAGGAAGGGAGGAGAATACTAGGAAGGGAGGAGAATACTAGGAAGAAAGGAGAATACTAGGAAGGGAGGAGAATACTAGGAAGGGAGGAGAATACTAGGAAGGGAGGAGAATACTAGGAAGGGAGGACAATACTAGGAAGGGAGGACAATACTAGGAAGGGAGGACAATACTAGGAAGGGAGGACAATACTAGGAAGGGAGGACAATACTAGGAAGGGAGGACAATACTAGGAAGGGAGGACAATACTAGGAAGGGAGGACAATACTAGGAAGGGAGGAGAATACTAGGAAGGGAGGAGAATACTAGGAAGGGAGGAGAATACTAGGAAGGGAGGAGAATACTAGGAAGGGAGGTAAATAAGAGGATAGGAAGGAAGGAAGGTATATAGGAGGAGGAGGAGGAGGAGGAAGGGGGTAAAAAAATGGAATATTAGAGTTAGAAGAAGGAAGAAGAGGAAGATAAAAGACAGAAGGAGGAAGGAAGAAAATAGGAACAAGAGATGAATGAGAATGGACAGGAATTGTTGAAGAAGAAGGAAGGAAGGAAGGAAGAAGAAGAGGAAGAAGGAAGAATGAGATAGAAAGAGAAGGAGTTGATAAAATAGCACATAGAAGAAGAGAGGGAGATTTAATAAAGGAATACGAAATAAAGGAAGGAATAAATAAATAAAGAAAGAAAGAAAGAAAGGAAGGAATAAAGAAAGAAAGAAAGAAAGGAAGGAATAAATAAATAAAGAAAGAAAGAAAGAAAGGAAGGAATAAATAAAGAAAGAAAGAAAGGAAGGAATAAAGAAAGAAAGAAAGAAAGGAAGGAATAAATAAAGAAAGAAAGGAATAAAGGAAGGAATAAATAAATAAAGAAAGAAAGGAAGGAATAAAGAAAGAAAGAAAGAAAGGAAGGAATAAATAAATAAAGGAATAAAGGAAGGAATAAAGAAAGAAAGAAAGAAAGGAAGGAATAAAGAAAGAAAGAAAGAAAGGAAGGAATAAATAAAGAAAGAAAGGAATAAAGGAAGGAATAAAGAAAGAAAGAAATAAAGGAATAAAGAAAGAAAGAAAGGAAGGAATAAAGAAGGAAATAAAGGAATAAAGAAAGGAGAAGAAGGAAGGAGATGCAAAAAGTAGTTCCTCGATTATTTCAATTGTTTGTATTTCTTGTATTTGTTTCATATTTTCCCTCTTCCCTCCTTCATATTCCTCTGTCCCTTCCTTCCTTCACACATTTGTCTTTCTTTCAATTATGCCTTTTATTTGCCTTTCTTTCTTTTTTTCTTTCTATCAATCTTTCACTCCATCTGTTGTTTCCTGTCCTTTCCCTTCTCTGTCTTCACCTCACCCAGCCCTCTCTGCTCTTCCCACTTATCCCTCTCACTCCCCACTCATCTCTCATTATCACCCCACTCCCTGTCTAGTCTTCCCACTCATCCCTCACACTCCCCATTCACCCCTCTCAGTCACTCCCCACTCACACCCCTCTCAGTCACTCCCCACCCACACCCCTCTCAGGCACTCCCCACTCACCCCCACTCACCCCCACACACTCCCCACCTGGCACAATCCCCTCCCCTCCTTTTTTTTTTATATTCTAGCATTACAATCAGAGCTGGGCAGTATTTAAATACATTTGTATTTAAATACGTATTTAAATACTTTTATGAGTATTTAAATACATTGTATTTAAATACTCATAATATATAAATGTAAATACTTTTTTATCAGTTAATTTGGCCATAAACCCGCCCCACTATCTGGCAACCCTGATGTTACAGTGAACCAGGGTTGCCACGGCCAAGGAAATGTCCTGATTTCAAGGAAATTTAGGCCTGAAAAGGAAATTTCTAAGGAAACCCAAATTCTAAGGAAATCCATTTTTTTCGAACATGTTAGAATTTCTGTGCATTTAAAATGTATTTACAAATGTATTTAAATACAATTGATGTATTTAGTATTTAGTATTTAAATACATTCGTAAAATGTATTTAGTATTTAGTATTTAAATACATTCAATGTGTTTAGTGCCCAGCTCTGATTACAATCAATCACACTCTCCCCACTCTACAGAAACCGTCTGGAGGGACGGACGTCTCACACCACTCATTCCCCATTCATCCCTCCCTCTCATCAGACTCACTCACTCTCTTCCCACTCAATCCCTCTCCCACACTAATCACTCCCCACTCATCCCCAATCACCCCCACCTGGCACAATCCCCCCTTTTTTTCTTATTTTCTTGCCTTACAAACAACCAATCTCTCCCTTTTACTTAATCGTTAATTTTATATAATCTGAGTTAATCTTAATCTACCTTTTACTCGCTACAGAAATCGTCTGGAGGGTAACAGCGAGAACTGGACCACTCTGTTATTATCCCTCCGAGAACTTATCGAATGGGTCATCAGAAAAGACACCGAGATGACGGCGCTGGGACCTCTCGTTGGGGACCTGTTGGCGCTGGGCAAGTATGCAGAGGACCTAGGAGCTTACAGAAGGGTGGTCGAGGAGAAGCAGCCTGTGATCGAGTCCAACCTGAAGAGCGGAAGACAGCTGATTGCCTCGGAACCGCCTCTTAGTGACACCAGCGATAGTGAAGGTGAGAGAGAGAGAGAGAGAGAGAGAGAGAGAGAGAGAGAGAGAGAGAGAGAGAGAGACTATGATTGTAGTTATATTTATTCTTTGGTTTTCCTTATTGCTTGAGAGAGAGAGAGAGAGAGAGAGAGAGAGAGAGAGAGAGAGAGAGATTGATTGCAGTTATGTTTATATTTTGTTTTTATTCCTTACTCAGCGTTTTATTTTGTCCCTCTCTCTCCCTTTCCTTAATCATCATAGCTTCTTCTGCTAGTATTCGCATTGCCGGGTATTACGTAGTGTAGTGGTTAGCACGGTCGGCTCACAACCAAGAAGTCCCGTGTTCGATCCCCGGGCGGAGCGAAGATGGGTGAGCGAGCTTAAGAAGAGTGGTCTTTCTTAAAACCCGAGCAGTGTCCACCCAGCTGCAGCGGTAGATCACTATGGCTCTGAGGAATTAACAAACAATTGCTCTAAACAAACAAACAAAAACAAAGCAAATAATAATAATAATAACAACAGCAGGTATACACACACGACTTAGAACCAACAGAAAACGTGGAACAAACTTTACTTCAGCCTACCATTAGATAGTAGAAAATGGTACCAAAACATCGCTACCAGAGAAAACGTGGTCATTAAACGCATAACTATACTATTTCTACTACCGTAGATAACAGTCAAGTCGCCACCTGCAGTCATGTCGCCAGCGCCATATATTACGAATTATAGCATTAATACTGACTTTTATGTGCCACTGAAGATGATACACAGTAGTTTATATCATGACTGTATAATCTACCCTGTTTCAGCGTTGTTTTATGCTTTGTATCTGCAAGTATAGACGGTTTCAAATTTCACTACGCGTTTTTTTTTCGGGCGACGACGACAGCGGTACGACACTCAGTAAATAAATACTAGATGGCGACTCTACTGTTAGTAGCCACTTTGTAGATATTTTTGTAATTTGTTCATTTATAGCCCTACTATGAAACAGATGACGACACAAAATGACACAGACTCTCCAGATAGCCCCTTCTAACTTTCCTGAAATCATGGATGTAGAAATGTAAGTATTAACGCCACCACACGTCTGTAAACAGAAAAAAAAGTTGTCCTGGCGACTTTACTGTTATCTACGGTAACTTCTCATACCTCACTCATGCATATTTCTACTATTTTACTACTACTACATACATATTTTCTACTACTTGTATTTCATATATATTGTCTACTAGCCGCAAAGCCGCCCTCCGGGCGGACTTTTTGGCTAGCTCCTGTGGAGGGCTATTGGTGGGCCTTCGGCCCACCACCTGTGTTTGGTGGGCTTTTGGCCCACCAAACACAGACTCTCCAGATAGCCCCTTCTAACTTTCCTGAAATCATGGATGTAGAAATGTATGTATTAACGCCAACCCATTCACATCACCCCCAACCCATTCACTCACCCATTACCCATCACCCCCCACCCATTCACTCACCCATTACCCATCACCACACACCCATTCACTCACCCAATACCCATCACCCCCCACCCATTCACTCATCCATTACCCATCGCCACACACCCATTCACTCACCCATCACCCCACACCCATTACCCATCACCCCCCATCTATTCCCTCACCCATCACCCATCACCCCCCACCCATTCACTCACCCATCACCCCACACCCATTACCCATCACTCCACCCATTCACTCACCCATTACCCATCACCCTACATCAAGGTTTCCTCAATTCTCGCAACCCACTTTTTTTTCGCAATTCTCGCTAATAGGCTGCTAAAAAAAAAAAAAAAATGATCGGATCATCTCATAAGTGGGCTTAAAACCTTCCCCTGGTCAACCTGGTTCCAAAACTGTGCCATATGATGGGATTCCGCCACGGGGGGCGGAACCTAGAGCGGACACACACACACACACACCACACAGACAGACACACACACACACTTTCGCTTATATTATTATAGACTAGAGCCTCTAGGTAGAGCCTTTTACGATAAAATGTTGTGCTTGCATTGTGCAAACATTTACCCTCACATTACAAAAATGCTCCACCGGCGGCTAGACCAGAAAATACAGTGTTCACAAGATCGCATGTTGCTGATTGCCTCCACGTTAGAAGACAAAACCAGGCCCCTGTTTTTACCTCTCTTTACCCCTATTTTACCCTTTATTACCCTTTATTACCCCTTTTTTACCCCTATTTACCCATTTATTACCCCTATTTTACCCATTTATTACCCATTTTTATTCTATATTACCCTTTTTACCCCTATACAACCCCTTTATTACCCTTTTTTTTACCCTATATTACCCTTTTTACCCATTATTGCCTCTATAATACCCCTATTTGCCCCTTTATTACCCCTTTTTACCCTTTAATACCTCTATTTTACCCTTTTTTACCCCTTTTTACCCTTTATTATTCCTATTTACCCCTTTATTACCCCTATTTACCCTATTATACCCCTACTATACCCTTTTTTTTAACCTTTAATACCCTTTTCACCCTAGTCTACCCTTTATTCACGTGTTTCTCCCCCTTTCCAGCTGGCCGGGAGATAGATGGCGACGCAAGGTACCGCGGCGACGACTCAGCGCGGGACTTGACACGGGCGGTGCGGCGCGAGGTGGCCAAGCTGTCTGAGAAGTGGGCGGGTCTGCGGGAGCGAGTAGCGGCGACCACCAACCACGCTGAAATGGCTCATAAGGTAGGCTGGTAAGGGGAGAGAGAGGGGTTAGATAGTTAGTTTGTTATGTAGTTAGTTAGTTTGTTATGTAGTTAGTTAGATATGTAGTTAGT
>JACEEZ010001108.1:0-2500 GCA_016584305.1 Chionoecetes opilio | reverse complement strand
TCAATAAAAATGTTCAGTGATATAATAATTGTTTAACGGCTTATTTATTTATTTATTTTTCACCCCTTGTTAAATTTCAATAAAAGGTCAGGGTCACTAATTTTTTCACGACTATATATTATTATTATTATTATTATTATTATTATTATTATTTATTTATTTATTTATTTTTTTTTTTTTTTTTTTTTTTTTTTTTTTTTTTTTTACATCATTTCAAGGTTTGGTTCCAGTTTGTGTCGACGAAAAATTTATGAGAATTTAATCGACAAGTTTATTATCGACAAATTTTTTTTTTTTTTATCGACAAGTTAAGTTTATGAGGGTATTGCCTGATGATGATGATGATGTGTGCCTTTCTTTTCTTACATATATTTATCATTGTTTTGTATTTATATAAGTCAATGATCCCTTGAGCTGAATTTAGGACCGATATATACTTTGTTTAATAATGTGTCGCTACCAGACCTTGTATTTAGAGTATATTGACCCTCTTCTCGGCTATTAACGGGTTTGACGAGAGCATAAGAACATACGAACATAAGAAAATAAGGAAGCTACAAGAGGCCATGAGACCTACACGTGGAAGTTCCTGTCAACCCTGTATATCATTCATTGGGTGGCTATTAAAAGTGTTGACGAGAGCATAAAACACTAAAACTGAGAAATACAGGAAAGCTACAAGAGCCATGAACCCTACACGTGGAGTTCCTGTCAACCCTGTATATCATTCATTGGTGGCATTATAAAAGTAGTACAGCACACCTAATAAATAGCTAATTACTGTATGGATATTTCAGTACTAGAAGAGCATCAGAGCAAATCCCAGACGTGATTGAAAGTTTGTACTCCACTGTGGCAAGTCAAGCCAAGCCAAGCACTGCCAAGCAAGTCAAGCACTACCTTGTTATTATATAGTTCTTGATCGTAGTGAAAATATTATATCGCCCTGTTTCATACGCCTCCGTGGTGTAGTGGTTAGCGCGCCTAGCTACGAATCTGCTTGCTCAGGTTCGAATACCGGCCAGGGCAGTCGGCGTGCAGCCCAAACCAGCTGTTCATCCTTCTTTTCGGGGATGGTCGATAAATGGGTACCTGGAGAAGGTAACTGTTGTAACCCGGATGTTACACTAGCCCTGTGTCCCGGGGTAGCCGGGGTGGGTTGTGATCCACCACAGGCTTAACCCCTTCACACCCAGATCTTTCCTTTGCTATAAAAATTTGTCTGTTGTTACTTGTTAGCCATAAAATTACGAAAAGTAACTGAATATACCATATTAGATAGTGGACAAGGATACTAAACAGGTCATAGCTATAAAATATTGCTTATAGTCACTACAAGTCGTCTAATGGTACCCAGATTACAATGGAAATTACCTTATGGATCTCAAGGGGTTAAGGGCTAAAGCGACGGAGATGCGCACCGAGGCCACGCGCAGCTTAGCGTATGCCCCCGTCTTTACCGTTACCTGTTTGATTAATGGTAAATTGAAATACCCCCAAAAATAGTCGTTAAAATGGCTTCTGCACCAGCTGGTTAGTCTAGAAGGAGGAGGAGGAGGAAGAGAAGGAAGAGGAGGAGGAGGAAAAGGCCCCACCCAGCACTTAGTGGCAATCTTTTCATTTTGGTAACCCTCCTCCTCCTCCTCCTCCTCCTCCTCCTCCTCCTCCTCCTCCTCCTCCTCCTCCCCCCCTTCCTCCCTCCACCTCCACCTCCCCTTCCCCCTTTCCTCCCCAACTTCACCCATGTTTTATTTTCTGCCCGTCAGTTCATTAACCTAAAACACCTTGATTTCAATTCCTTTCCCCCCTCTTCCCCTCCCTCTCCCCTTCCCCTTCCCCTTCCTTCTCTCCCCTTCCCCTTCCCCTTCCCCCTTTCCCCCCTCTCCCCTTCCCCTTCCTTCTCCCCCTTCCCCTTCCCCTTTCTCCCCTTCCTCTTCCCTTTCCCTCTCCCCTTCCCCTTTCCCCTTCCTCTCCCCTTCCCTCTCCCCCTTCCCTTCCCCTTCATTCCCCTTCACTGCCCTTACCTTACATGGAGATAGCCTCATTAGTACACACATACACACACACACACCTGCCAAACTGGACGTTGTGTGTGTATGTATGCTGGACGTGTTGGTATGGAGAGAAGAGAAGAGAGAGAGAGAGAGAGAGAGAGAGAGAGAGAGGTTAATGGAGAAAGAAGCCAATGCACAAATTATGATAAGGAAAGAGAGAGAGAGAGAGAGAGAGAGAGAGAGATAAAGAGAAGAAGCAAGTCCAAATAAGAAAGGAGAGAGAGAAAAGAGAGAGAGAGAGAAGAGAGAGAGAGAGAAAATAATTTAATGGAGAAAGAAGCAATGTCCAAATATGAAAAGGAGAGAGAGAGAGAGAGAGAGAGAGAGAGAGGAGAGAGTTTGAAAAATTAGAAGAAGCAATGTCCAATAAAAAGGAGAGAGAGAGAGAGAGGGAGAGAAGGAATTTAATGGAGAGAAGAAAGCAATGTCCAAATAGGAGAAGAGAG
>JACEEZ010001106.1:280000-281122 GCA_016584305.1 Chionoecetes opilio | reverse complement strand
AAAAAAATAAAACTAGAGAAGGAAAAAGTCAGAAGTTATTTTCTTGATAATTTTAACTAGAGAATTTGAATAGTTGTTTCCTCCTTTTGTTTTTCCCTCTCTTCCCAAATCCTCCTCCTCCTCCTCCTCCTCCTCCTCCTCCTCCTCCTCCTCCTCCTCCTCCTCCTGCTGTTGCTCTTCCTCCTAGGGCCGCGTCGTGATAAACAGACCAGTGAACAAATATACAAGAGTCTCTAATTTCGCCTCGTCCATCAGGGTTTATGGGTTTCCTTGCATTTCCTCGGCGCCAGAACCACTACGCCGACACCTGATTCTATACAATTACATCATCTTACGGTCAACCTGCCAAGTTTATACACAAGTTGCTCTAATGATGTTTTAATAAGATCGCAGTGACTCGCTAAGCTTAAAAGGAAAGGTATATATTTTTGTATTGTCTTTTTAAATCGACGCTTTTAATTTTTTGTGCATTGCTCTTGATTACATGGAGATAAAAATTCGGTTTGGCCCTGGAGTGATATCGCATTAGGAATTTTGTTTTTCTTAATGTTTTTGTGGAGTTCCAATGACTTCCTTATTATGCCTGTTTTGATTACAGGAATTAGTTCAGCTTTTCGATTCTTTCATAAGCCTTCGGGGTATTAGAGTTCCAGGCACATTGAAATATTCTTGGCGTATTGGCATTTTTATAATATGTACAAAAGACGAAAAAGACAATTCTAAGCAGTTGTAAGTTTGAATTCATATTATTTTAGGGTTAATATGACCTGAAAAATTCGCTTATCGACTTAAGGATTTTGAACATTTTGAACCTGATATATACTATTGCTTGTGTGACGCAGGGATGAACAACTTTTCGAAAACACGCAATTTTAGATTTTAGCTTAAATACTTCCAGCTTTTGATTTCAATGAACTTTATATCTTTCATCTTTCAGCGGCGCCTTAGTCTAGCAGGATTAGTGCAAATTAAACCACAATGACTCAAAGCAGACTAAGAAAACGGCGCCCGAAGGTGACAGCGTGATGTAACAGGACGGTAACATTATGCAGGAATAAGTCACGGCCCGGCAAGTTAGTCTGGCCGGGTGACGTGTGTGACCATTAGCCCGTCACGCCGCTG
>JACEEZ010001106.1:250000-275000 GCA_016584305.1 Chionoecetes opilio | reverse complement strand
AAGAGGAGCAGGAGGAAGAGGAAGAGGAGGAGGAGGAGGAAGAAGAGGGTGCAGTAGTAGATCCGATCAATGAAGGGAAGAGAAGAGGCTGACAAGGAACACCGCCTCGCCGCCCGCCCGATGATGCCCCAGGATAATTAACCAACACTCTGAGACACACCTACACAAAAATACAATAAGAAGAACAAGCAGCTAAACAAACCCTATGCCTCCAGAGACAAATAGCAAGACAGACTTGGTTTAACGTTGATGTCAAGCTACGATCAAGCTACGATGTCACTTGCCGGGTTTACGAGCAGAGTAGAGCACCGTGCAAGCTTCTACCACTCCTTAAAAAAACTCGTTCCAAAATATATAAGCAAATGTCTTGTAGTACACCTCCGCCTAGCCCTTGCTCTTATTGGGTCTTCTACATAAATAAAAAATAAAACGTAAGTGTCATGTACCTTCCTTGTTCTTATTATGACTTCTACACGTTAATTAGCATTGGTTAGTTCAGCTGTTTTGTTGTTGCATGGCTAAAAATACGTGATTATTTGTGTTAATTCATGTTATGCGTTACTAATTCTCACGTATACAAACAAATTACTGAGAGAGAGAGAGAGAGAGAGAGAGAGAGAGAGAGAGAGAGAGAGAGAGAGAGAGAGAGAGAGAGAGAGAGAGAGAGAGAGAGAGAGAGAGAGAGAGAGAGAGAGAGAGAGAGAGATGGGGCAGTGGTATAGTAGTGGATAATAAAATATAAATAAAAAACACGTCAACATTAACTTACACGACATGAAATCGCCAATATATAAGAGAGAGAGAGAGAGAGAGAGAGAGAGAGAGAGAGAGAGAGAGAGAGAGAGAGAGAGAGAGAAGAGAGAGAGAGAGAGGAGAGAGAGAGGAGAGAGGCGAGAGAGAGAGAGAGAGGAGAGAGAGAGAGAGAGAGAGAGAGAGAGAATCAATGTATTCGTCTACTTTCTTTATATCATTTGTATTAGCGTATAGTTGTTAGTATT
Source organism: Chionoecetes opilio (assembly GCA_016584305.1). NCBI lineage: Eukaryota > Metazoa > Arthropoda > Malacostraca > Decapoda > Majidae > Chionoecetes > Chionoecetes opilio. Next base: position 274,002 of record JACEEZ010001106.1, on the reverse strand, counting down.
ATTTCTTAATCACTCGTGTATTAGTATTAGTTTATAATAGAGAATTACCTTTTCCATATTATTTGTATAATTATTGTTGTGAATAAAATATAATACTGCTAGAGATAGTCCTTGGCGTCCCAGCCGGAAGAGAGAGAGAGAGAGAGAGAGAGAGAGAGGAGAGAGAGAGAGAGAGAGAGGAGAGAGAGAGAGAGAGAGAGAGAGGGACGAGCGAGCGAGGAGAGAGAGAGAGAGAGAGGGAGAGAGAGAGAGAGAGAGAGAGAGAGGAGAGAGAGAGAGAGAGGAAGTGAGAGAGAGAGAGAGAGAGAGAGAGAGAGAGAGAGAGAGAGAGAGAGAGAGAGAGAGAGAGAGAGAGAGAGAGTATAATAGGGTGGGATGGAGGGAGGCACACGCTGTAGGAACCATCATTACAGGAGAGTTTGCCAGGTAATCACGATGTATTCACCGGTGTCAATTATCTAATCAGTAAGGTGAGTTATGCAGACGGCGGCTGATGATGTTTTAATTAAGGTCTGATGAAGCGCTATTACCTGGCTGCACATTATTTATTTATGTTTCCAGGTAAATAATTAGGTTGTGCGACTCATTAAAACTAACTTTATATATTATATTTTTCAGGACTCCAATAGCCCAACTTACCTACCCTCATATCTCTCTCTCTCTCTCTCTCTCTCTCTCTCTCTCTCTCTCTCTCTCTCTCTCTCTCTCTCTCTCTCTCTCTTCAACAAACTATATATATTTATTTTTTTCAGGACTCACCAATAACCCCAATTACCTACCCTCTCTCTCTCTCTCTCTCTCTCTCTCTCTCTCTCTCTCTCTCTCTCTCCTCTTCTCTCTCTCTCTCTCTCTCTCTCTCTCTCTCTCTCTCTCTCATGTATTAGCTAAGAAGCCCCGTTCACTACAATTACGTTCATGAAAATATTAGTCAAACGAGACATTGATTCGTGTTAAGTTACTTGGATTAATTAAGAAAGACAACTTACATAAAACAAAAAAGGCTAATCTTGTTTACAATTTACTAGATTATACCTTCACTTCGCTCTAATATGCTCGTTAACAAAGCAGTTTAAAGTCCTCACAGAATCTTATGTCTATCAGAATATAATTGATAACGACTAATCTTGTGGTTAATTTACCTAAATCATGTAATCAACCTGCAAATTCGTAGTCTTGCTGCTTGTTCTGTTTCCTTATCGAGTGAAAATCAACGTGGGTTAGGTTTCATTTATATGCTAACTAGTTTTTTTTGGGGGGGAGGAGGAATTGAGGGCTGGAGAGAGAGAGAGAGAGAGAGAGAGAGAGAGAGAGAGAGAGAGAGAGAGAGAGAGAGAGAGAGAGAGAGAGAGAGAGAGAGAGAGAGAGAGAGAGAGAGAGAGAGAGAGAGAGAGAGAGAGAGAGAGAGAGAGACCGGAAGAATAAAGTAACAAATGCAATTTCTTACAAAAAAAGAAAAATGCTTAACCACTTCACGCCCAGATCTTTCCTTTTCTATATGAAATCGTCTGTTGTTAGCCATCAAATTAAGAAAAACTAACTTAATATACCAAATTAGCTAGTGGACAAGGATATTAAACACGTCATATCTATAAAACATTGCTAATATTCATGAAAATCGTCTAATGGTACCCAAATTACATGAAAATTACGTTCAGGGCCTCAAGGGGTTAATGAAGAGATGAGAGGAGGGGAATAAGGAGGAGGAGGAGAAGAAGGAAATAAAGAAGGAAGAGAAAGCAGGAAGAATAGGATGAGTTAAACGAACATAACACAAATACTGAGGGTTGAGTAGGGAGAGTTTAGTCACAACTCTAGTACTGCAATGCGATAAATGACCCGACATTATTACCTCGCCTGTATGAATATTGCTGCCCTGCCTTGGTTCCCCATTACCTAAAATCAATACCCGGACTGAACTATATTTACCCTTAACTTCCTCACCTATCATCCTAAGCGTAATGAGGAAGAAAAAGTTTACCTGAAGAAAGTCTGAATTAATAACGTGGTCTTTGCCGAAGGATTTTAGGCGAGGTAGAGAAATCGTTGTGTAAGTTACGAAAATAAAGATACAAGGCATGATGTCTATGGAGATTAATGGTGATAATATATAAGATTAAGTGATGGTAAGTATAAGAAAGTGACCAGAAAGACCACTAAGCTGGAAATTCTTTGAAAATACAATGCGGAAAAGTATTATCTTGTAAATACGAGAGCGAGAGAGAGAGAGAGAGAGAGAGAGAGAGAGAGAGAGAGAGAGAGAGAGAGAGACGAGAGAGAGAGAGAGAGAGAGAGAGAGAGAGAGAGAGGAGAGAGAGGAGAGAAGAGAGAGAGAGAGAGGAGAGAGAGAGAGAGAGACAGGCAGACAGACAGACATAGAGAGAGAGAGAGAGGAGAGAGAGAGAGAGAGAGGAGAGAGAGAGAGAGAGAGAAGAGAGAGAGAGAGAGAGAGAGAGAGAGAGAGGAGAGAGAGAGAGAGAGGAGAGAGAGAGAGAGAGAGAGAGAGAGAGAGAGAGAGAATTACAAAATACATAAATAGATATACAGACAAGGAAAAACGAAAGGAGTCCCGGAAAATAAGGAGAAAATTGAGAAGAAAACCTAGGGAGACAAGAACTTGAAGGTTATTTATCCACCTACGGCTGAAAGGTTTCCAGGGTGCTTCATCATCAGCCGGGCATTAACGCTTCACCGCTCACCTGACGCTTCACCTCACCTACCTGGCCCTCCCTCACCTCACCTACCTGGCCCTCCCTCCAGCCTGCAGTCCAAGGGGAAGGGCGAGGAGAGCTTGGGTGCATCTTTTTCTGGCTGTCACACGGAAAACTCGCACGCTATCACCGCATCAGAGTCTTGAGTGATCATTGTAAGGAATGTTTTGGTGTTTTATCTCGAGTGGAATGTATAAATAGAAATATTGTGACCAGGTGGGGGACATATTGAGTAATGTCTACCTACCTGCATATACGAAACTTTTTTTTTTACGTCATAAGGGCAAAAATGAAAAAAAAAAAAAAAAAAAGCCCGCGAGTTGCCAGTCCCTATTAAGTAGAAAGTATGATAATGGAAAAAAGTGAGAGGCTTATAGGACATATCTTACTTTCTTTCCTTCATATGTTACTCTTGATAATGATAACAATAATAATAATAATGATTTGATAGTATAGGGCTTATAATTTGATAGGGATTGGCAGCTAGCGGACTGTTTGTTATTTATATTATTTCTACTTTTCCTCTTCCCTTAAGATGTAAAAAAAATATGATACGTAGAATGAAAGGTATATGAAGAGTATGCCTTGCTATTACCCTTCATCTTGATCTTTATATCGATGCTGAGCTGCAACAAAGAGTGAAGCAGCGACACAGCGTAACACATAATACACAGGGCAAGACCGATAGCGAGAGGAAGCGATTTCTGAGAACCTGGGGAGCATCGTAACCGCGTTGAGGGGACCAGAACAGGGCAGTGAAGGGGGGAAGCAGGGTCATCGTTAAGAGGGCGTGGAAGGTCATGTTGTTGGGGTCATCTCGTAGGAAGATGATGCCTGGCGTGATATGATTTGACATGACACCAGACTCGATTACTCTCTGCAGCGGAGGGAGATAAAAGAGTAGAATAAAAATAATAGTCATAAAAACGTAAATATATAGTCGTAACATTTATTCTTAGAGGAATGTGCCCGGTCCTGTTTTTATGTCGAGTCCCTCCAGTTGTTGGCTGTTTTCTATAATATTGTTAAGTTACTGCAGCGTTCAAAAGCGGTCCTGAACTACTATTTTTTGTTTCCCGGCGGCGAGGGTTGAAGTGCCTGGGTGGGTCATTCATCCAGGTGTGAGTGTCAATTAAGAACCAGCTTGTGCCAGGTGTGAGACTTACCTGCTTTTCCGGAGCTACAAAGGCAACGTGTAAATATGAAAACGTGTAAAAAAGATACTCGAAAGTTGAGTTCGTCTTCGATATCGTCAATGCGAGGCAGATAAAACAAGAAATACGAGGTTGTGTCAGGCTCAAAGTTTTCCTCAATGCCTTTAAACCTTTATTTTTGCGAGTGTTGTGTGCCTCATGCCCCCCTCCCCACTGCTCGGCTGCCTCGTACCCCCCCCCCTCTCCCCTGCCTGGCTATGTTACTGTACCTCCATTCTGTTCCTCGTCTACATCGCATTGTTTGAGTTATCGCTCTCTCTGGCTCCGTCTCATATTTTAAGCGTCTTAATTCGTCTGAGAAAGTTTTATCTGTTATGTGCCACTCTAAGCTTCTTGTTGGGGCTGTATCTTGCTTGTTGTGTTCCCCGCCTGTTCTGTAAGCATCGTCTGTGCCACATTAAGCTTCTTGTTGGGGCTGTATCTTGCTTGTTGTGTTCCCCGCCTGTTCTGTAAGCATCGTCTGTGCCACATTAAGCTTCTTGTTGGGGCTGTATCTTGCTTGTTGTGTTCCCCGCCTGTTCTGTAAGCATCGTCTGTACCACATTAAGCTTCTTGTTGGGGCTGTATCTTGCTTGTTGTGTTCCCCGCCTGTTCCGTAATCATCGTCTGTGCCACCCTAAACTTCTTGTTGGGGCTGTATCTTGCTTGTTGTGTTCCCCGCCTGTTCTGTAATCATCGTCTGTGCCACATAAGCTTCTTGTTGGGGCTGTATCTTGCTTGTTGTGTTCCCCGCCTGTTCCGTAATCATCATCCACTTTACACTTTAATTCATCACGGACATAATCACATCGTTAGTTGGCGAGCACATTTTCCGTCTTAAGAGTTAATTTTCGATGTTTTTCATGCCTCTATGTTCCTACCCGTTACTTGACAGCTTATGAAGTTACTTTTTCACGTGTACTTCAACCGCAACGTGCACTGCCCACACTGTACTTAGTCCCCTTTGTACCTGCCCGCTCTATATCTCACCTGTCGGGGTAATCTCTTAGAGCTAATTATACAAGGCATTTCTCTCTGTAGCTATCATCTCCGGTAGACTAAAATTAAAAGACGGCTTCTGTTATTAGTGTCGTGTAAGTGGTTGTAGTTTTTAATAGGCATGCTTGAGTCGGTACAGGTCTGAGAGGCGAATGGGACTCATTTACCACGTGCTTCACTCTACCGTAAGATTTATCTCTCCTATATCACAAAGCTGATTATCAAGGAAAATGGCAGTAGCGATTTGTTTGTACGTTCTAAACAAAAGAAGGTAATAACTTCATCCACTTAACCCGCGGCGCTCCCTGGAATATTCGACTGACGAGAATTTTAACTCGAAACTAAAAGGGAATGACGTTGGATAGACAAATGAGCAGACAAACCGGTCAGCGGCAGGAGGGTCGGGGGGGGGGGGGGGGGGCACCGGGCTCCCTTTCCTCCCTTATAGTACACAGGTAATTTGGCACCTTCACCTTTTATCTCCTAGTATCGAACCGCGGGATGTCAAGGTGATGGCCATTAACGCCGCCGCTGCCGCCATTACCATAACTCCACCGTCTGCCGCCGCCTGCCTGTCACTCACTGGTAACGACGCCTCGCTCTCCCTGCCCCAAAGACATTGCATCACCATAACCCTCATAACAGTACCGCAGCCACGCCTTTACCTCCTGTGTCAATAACCTTCCAGGACGCGGCCGCCAAACGGGACATCACCCTCAGACGCCCGCCAGCCCAGGGAGGACATGGAGGGAAAGGGAAGGCGCCATCCATCATCCCTCAAGCCCCGCCCCACCATGCCCTCAGCTGACGGCCTGAGTGCCAAGCAGTGCATACAGAACAGCGCATGGCCGTCGGCGCCAAGCAAGAGGCTCACGTATATTAATCATCTGTTGCCGTAACAACAATGTTTGGGCCGCACAGACGCCGCTTCATTCTAGGCAGGATAATGGTGTGTGCTTTGTAGTTACATTTTTCTTCCTTTCCTTCGTGTGGGGTTTGTCTTCTTGGAGCGGGAGGACCAAGCTTCGAGGGAGGCAGAGACCCGCGCTCCTCGACTCCTCGTTGTAACGCCGGGCACGAAGTTCATTTGTGGGCGTTCAATGGTCCGTACGCTAACAAGCTCCTCTGGATCAATACCGAGGAAGTAGCAATTAGCTATGAGAGTTCAGCGTGGGTGATGGACGAGGCGGCGAGCAGGGTGGCGGACGCCGACGCCGCCTCCGCTTGATGCCCCTGAGGTGGCGACGCGGGGCAGCGTTCACCTGGGAGGCACCGTTAACGAGGGAGGTGTTGTGCGCGTTCAGGTGTCATATATCAAACACATAAGGGCCGAGCACACCTTTATGCATACCCCGCATAATAAACTGATTAGAGAAAACTATTAAAGTAAATCATGGATGATTTGTGATGCAAATGGATGAAGGGCGGAGATTTACAAGTAGGTATTCTGGGATGAAGAGTCGTGTCTAGATTGGATGAAGAGTCGTGTCTAGATTGGATGAAGAGTCGTGTCTAGATTGGATGAAGAGTCGTGTCTAAAATTGGACTGAAGTCGGTGCTAGATGTGATGAAAGTTCGTGTCTAGATTGGGATGAAGAGTCGTTTACTAATTGTCGCACGCGGCCTGCGCTACCCTGTGCTGCCCTGCCGCCTGGCCCGACAACGCGCAGGACGACCGCAACGGGGGTGGGGGGGAGGGAAAGACCTCCCGAAAGTCGACTGTGAAGCTGGTTGGGATGTAGTCTAATTTCAGGTTGCGTTGATGGGCTGGCGAGGATACTTACTACTACAGACGCTCAGCCGCAAGACCGGGGTGAGTAGAGGCCCCGCCGGCCTGCCCCTTCCTTGCAGCACCTGGCATGAAAGTAGTGTAGGGGAAAGGGAGGGGGAGGAGGGGGGAGATAGGGGAGGGGAGGGGAAGATGTATCCATCACTCCTCGTAAAGGTCACGTTAATGGATACGTAGAGGGCCAAATCTTGCAGCCAGTCTTCCCTTCCTTGTCGTTATCAGATAAACTGTGAAGGAGAAGATACACGGCCCACTCAGCACGCCCATAGAGCCGTGATGAGCTGACGGAGGAGGGGCAGGAGGGGACTGGATTCTACCTCAACCCAGAGAGGCAGACGGACGTAGGGGGGGAGCAGGGGGAAGGGGAGCGGTGCCACTACCCCCACACACTGAGCATTCCTACGTGTACACGAATATAATGTATGTACTCTCATCTCGCATTTCTCTCATCTCTCTCTCTCATCTCTCTCTCTCTCTCTCTCTCTCTCTCTCTCTCTCTCTCTCTCTCTCTCTCTCTCTCTCTCTCTTGCCCCCTCACACACACACACACACACACTCACACACACACACACACACACACACACACACACACACACACACACACACACACACACACACACACACACACACACACACACACACACACACACACACACAACACACCACACACACACACACACACACACACAACACACACACACACACACACACACACACACACACACACACACACACACACACACAAACACACACACACACACAGGTCCCATCACTGTGGATCATCTGATATAAACATTTTAGGCTGAACGTAACATGACGTGAACATGCACAAGATAACTAAACAACACAAACACGCGGACAAAAACAGACACACACAAAAAGAACAAGGAAAAGAAGAGCGTCAAACCAAAACCAAAACTTCATTAATCAGTACAACATATAATTAATTTCTAAAGAACCTAAACTAAGTAAATAGGTAAAAAAAATCGCATATAATTCACTAGCCAAATTATAGACATTGACAAATAGATAGACAATAAACAGGTAAATATAATAATAAAATAAATATAAAAATAAAAGGTAGAATAAACAAACAGCCGATGTTTCTAAAAAGGCAGGAAGGAAAAGGGGGAGTTTTAATGGACTCGTTAATAGTACACATTGGGAATAAGACCACAATAAAATCTGAATCTATTGTGGATGCCTTTTGAGGGGCGGAGGAAGGTAGGCCAAGCGGGTCACCTTCAGGAGGAGGAGGAGGAGGAGGAGGAGGAGGAGGAGGAGGAGGAGGAGGAGGAGGAAGGAGGAGGAGGGGAGGAGGAGGAAAGAGGGAGAAACTACTACACCTTTTCACTCTCAATTAAAACAACTGAACTTCAATAAACTGAACTTAAAATAACACTGAACTTCAAATTAAAACAACTGAACTTCAAATTAAGCAACGAACTTCAAGGATGGAAGGAGACTGCAGGAGGGGAGGAGGAGAGGAGGAGGAGGAGGAGGAGGAGGAGGAGGAGGAGGAGGAGGAGGAGGAGGAGGAGAAGGGAGACTACTACACCTTTTCACTCTCAAATTAAAACAACTGAACTTCAAATTAAAACAACTGAACTTCAAATTAAAACAACTGAATCTCAAATTAAAACAACTGAACTTCAAATTAAAACAACTGAATCTCAAATTAAAACAACTGAATCTCAAATTAAAATAACTAAAGTTTAAATTAAAACAACTGAAGTTTATATCAATACAACTAAAGTTTATATTAAAAGAACACAACTGAAGTTTAAATTAAAATAACTGAGCTTCAAACTTCAGTTGTTTTAATTTGAAGTTCAGTTGTTTTAATTTGAAGTTCAGTTGTTTTAATTTGAAGTTCAGTTGTTTTAATTTGAAGTTCAGTTGTTTTAATTTGAAGTTCAGTTGTTTTAATTTGAGAGTGAAAAGGTGTGGTACTTCTATTCTTGCTACTTTCCTGCCTACACATCTCTTTTTTTTTTCTCTCTCTAGCCCAATGAAGCCAATTAAAAGCCAACCTTAGATATATAAACAACACAGCAACAGCAACAACAACAACAACAACAACAAACTAAAGAAGACTGGCCATGCAAATCAGACTTGAGACTTGATACACTTGTTAATGGACAGAAGACAGGAAGACACGCTGGGATGGAAGGGAAAGAAGGATGGGCAGTGTTGTAGTGCAAGAGACACAGGTAGGACATAATGAAGAAGGTTATAGGAGATTGGTAGAGAGGTGAAAGTCAGTGCAGGAGGTGTGAGGAGTGATGATGAGAAGGGCTGAGGGCAGTAGTCATTCTGCTATTATGTTTTACTAGAAAGACAAAATTCACAGCCTTCTCCTCTAGCGTGGCATTAGGGCAAAGTAAAAACAGAAGGCAATCGCAAACCAACTCTGGACAAGGAGTAATTTTCTGGGAGGTCACGGGGGGAGGAGGAGGAGGAGGAGGAGGAGGAGGAGGAGAGGAGGAGGAGGAGGAGGAGGAGGAGGAGAGGAGGAGGAGGAGGAGGAGGAGGAGGAGGAGAAGGAGGAGGAGCTGTCATAAGAAGAAGAAAAAAAAGGAGGAAAAGAAGATTTGAAGGAAGATAAATAAAAGATAATATTCAGTGTTGAGAAGGAGGAGTAGGAAAGTTAGAAGATGGAATAACATTAAAAAATATGAAAATGGGAAACCAAATGAGGAGGAGGAGGAGAAGGACGAGGAAAAGGAGGAGGAGGAGGAGGAGAAGGACGAGGAAAAGGAGGAGGAGGAGGAGGAGAAGGACGAGGAAAAGGAGGAGGAGGAGAGGACGAGGAAAAGGAGGAGGAGGAGGAGAAGGACGAGGAAAAGGAGGAGGAGGAGGAGGAGGAGAAGGAAAGGTAAAGGAGGAGGAGAAGGAGGAGAAGGACGAGGAAAAGGAGGAGGAGGAGGAGGGACGAGGAAAAGGAGGAGGAGGAGGAGGAGAAGGACGAGGAAAAGAGAGGAGGAGGAGGAGAAGGACGAGGAAAGAGGGAGGAGGAGGAAGAGGAGGACGAGGAAGGAGAGGAAAAGGGGGAGAGGAGGAGAAGGACGAGGAAAAGGAGGAGGAGGAGGAGGAGAAGGACGAGGAAAAGGAGGAGGAGGAGGAGGAGAAGGACGAGGAAAAGGAGGAGGAGGAGGAGGAGAAGGACGAGGAAAAGGAGGAGGAGGAGGAGGAGAAAGGACGAGGAAAAGGAGGAGGAGGAGAAGGACGAGGAAAAGGAGGAGAAGGACGAGGAAAAGGAGGAGGAGGAGGAGGAGAAGGACAGAAGGAGGAGGGAAGGAGGAGAAGACGAGAAAAGGAGGAGGAGGAGGAGGAGAAGGACGAGGAAAGGAGGAGAGAGGAGGAAGGACGAGGAAAAAGGAGGGGAGGAGGAGAAGAGAGGAAAGGAGGAGGAGAGGAGGAGAAGGACGAGGAGAAGGAGGAGGAGGAGAAGGACGAGGAAAAGGAGGAGGAGGAGAAGGAGAAGGACGAGGAAAAGGAGGAGGAGGAGGAGGAGGAGGAGAAGGACGAGGAAAAGGAGGAGGAAAATAAGTATAATGAAGGCTAGAACAAGACATATAAGTGACTAGCAACACAAAGAAAGAAAAATGATCCAAACAAAGACCAATATATATAATAAACAAATGAAAACAATAACAAAGACTGGCCAGAATCACAGTTTTATCGGTGGATTAAATAAAGAAACACACACACAGTCCCCAACGCTACAACAACAACAATTAAACTGCAACGTAATCCAAATATTATGTCAACATTTTTGATCGCCTTTCAGTTTCCGTGTCAAATTTCTCTCTTGCTGGTAATAGTTTGATAAATACGTTCAAAGCATTTTAACACAGCATGGTATTACAACATTCCATTACGCTCAGCTGTTCTGCATATCTTTCTTCAAGCTAAAAGTGGGTTATTGTAAATATTATCAGAACTGTGTAATTACTGCCTATAATATAACTGTGAGATGCTAGTTTACTGTGACGTCTGTTAATCCTATCTCTTTCTGTCTATCCTAATTTCTCTCTCTCTCTCTCTCTCTCTCTCTCTCTCTCTCTCTCTCTCTCTCTCTCTCTCTCTCTCTCTCTCTCTCTCTCTCTCTCATCTCTCTATCTCTCTCTCTCTATCTAGCTTCTCATTCTAATCTCTCTCTCTCCTATCCTCGCCTCACTCATTCAACATCACAGATCAATAATGTGCGGTTGAGACTCAAGACCAGTTGTGGAATAAGAGTCTGTCAGGGATTTTTGTCTTCTATGCTAATTTATCTGTATCAAGTAGACCTCTCGCTTATTCACTGGTGGGGCCGCATGCATAATACTCCTCAAACAGGCCGAGTGTAGCCCCCTCGCCTCACACCTCCGTCTGCCTCCTCGCTCACCCACTGGTCCCACTCGCCTGTTGTTTCTAGCTGGGTAAAAAAGGTGGCTAGTGAGACGCCTCCTGCCCTCACAAGGTCAGGGAAGGTGAGGGTGGGGCTGACGAAGGCGAGGAAGGCGAGGAAGGTAAAGGATACGCCCTCAATGCCATGTGGGGAAATATAGGTTGAAATTTGTACCTTGAGGAAATTAAAGTTATAAATAATACATTGGAAACACCAGGTTGATTCGTGAAATAAGGGGGATATAATTTTTACATGTGTATTTTGGTGTTGCTTGCATTAGAACCTGGGAAATATATGTTGGAAAAGAATCATATATATATAAAAGAAAAAAAAGGACGCAGGAAATATCTGGTTGAGTCATGGTAGAAGATGAAGAATAAGAAGACAGGAGGAACAAGAAAATAAGATATAGAAGAAAGGAAAGGAAAATATGAAAAAGAAAGAAAAATAAGAGAGAGAGGCGGAGGAGAAATATGAAATAAATTAAGGGAAGGAAGAAACAAACATGAACCGAATTGTTTAGTCTAACGAGGTAGTTAACTGAGGGACAAGAAGCAAACTATCGAATCTACACATATGGAAACAGAGGAGATGAAAACTGAGCGTTGAAAATCTACTGGAAATTATGTGAACGAAGCAGAAGGCAATATCAAGAAACTAGTCTCTTAAAATATACTTCTATATCGACAATTACTACAGCGGCGCCTTGTAACTCTTCTGTCCGTGGGAGAGAAAAATGTGAGGACGAGAATTGTTTAAGAGTTATTTTGTCTGGTTCGTTTGTTGTCAGCTTTTCAATATTATTACTGTCGACACCATGGGCGGGATGACTGTTCCAGATATTTACAAAGCCATTAAGAGAAAGTTACTTCGTTTCATTTGATTCATTTTATAGTTTTGCGGCGACAATCCTCCATCCGTTATTGCCGGTGACGTTTGATCGGTGAACTGTGAACGAGGTGTCAACATGAATAGAGTCAAATTCGCTATAAATATATATCAACTTCCCCTAAGTCAAATAATAGTCTTCCTTTAAATAAAATAAGCAAATAAGAGTCATTTAGAAGTAGTTCATAGTATAATTTATTTCCCAATCAAGGAAATTATAAACAAGGTAGAATCTGTAAGTAAAAAATAAACACAAGGCTAACACAAGCAAGTAAAGGAGCATTAAGAGCCTAGTGAAGGCAGCGATAGGGAAAATAAATAAAGAAAAAAAGGGAAATTAGAACAGAGGTGATAGGGTCATACTGAGAGGGTTCAATAGTCCATTAGTCCTCAACCAGTCCTGTTCCTGTCATGACCTCTACGGCGCGAGGTCAACAAGTCACTCTCTTAACCTCCACTTCAACACCATTACTCTCCCCCCCACCCTACCCTCCCTCCTTCCTCCCTCCCCCCCTCCCCTCTCTCCCCCTCCTCCTCACCTCCTCCTCCTCCTCCTCCCTCCTCCTCCTCTCCTCCTCCTCCTTCCCCCCCTCCCCTCCTCCTCCTCCTCCTGGTCCTCTACTGCTACCATTACCTGCACGGCGACCTGACTATGCTGGCGGCAGGTAAGCATAGTCTCCCATGCAATGCTTCCAAGACCTCACGAGACTCATCCCCTCCCTCATCAACGCCCTCATCATCATGCGCCATTATCGCCATAACCATCATTATTGCGTCATTAGCATAATCTCCCATCGCAATCTTCTGCAAGCTTCGCCGCGTCTAGCTTAACCACTTGGGATTATTGATTCTACTGCATTACTGATGGCCACAACCTGCTTCTTTTTACGTTCTTATATTTTCTTTTGGTTCGCCAGGAGTCTTATCGTTTCCCAGTGGCAGTAAATGTAGCATATTAGAACATGTGTTAGAATTCTTCGGTCGGGATCTTGTCTCACACTCTGTTCGTTCTTTGTAGAAAATGCTGCTTGACTCTTATATTCTTAGTACTGAAGCTACGATCACTTACAAGTTGTTTAGTAGTTTAGGCTCATTTTTTTATCCTCCTGCACCTACCTTACTTTGTGTAAAAACGTGTTATCAACGTATCGCATTTTCTCAATTTTAACTACTAAGAAGCGGATGATTAAATAATAGTCACATTTTCAAAATATAAAGTGTTGAAAAACCTTATCACTTTTAATTTTCACGCTGCAATTTAATCCATATTTGTGACGATTTCCTAGCGAGAAATGCAAATGATCATCCGTTTTTTGCAGATTCAAAGGCTCCTGTCCGGTTCCGGTTCTCCTATCCAGTTGTAGTTGATCCGGATCCGCACTGAGCACCGGTTCTGTTAAAATAAGGAACAGAGGCGTTGTCCAGGCATTATGAAGGGCGAGGTTCTGCTGGTTCACATTCTTGAGGCGAAGACCCGGTAAGAACCCACCTCATTAACAGCCTTAAGTCACAGTGCAATAAGGGTTATTTCCCTTATACTGATAACAGACAGACAGACAGATAGACAGGTAGTCATGTACTCCTATATCATTATGCTTACTTTTCTTATTTGGATGTGGTTTTTCTACTGTTTTCCTTCTTCTCCTCCTCCTCCTCGTCCTCCTCCTCCTCCTCCTCCTCCTCCTCCTCCTCCTCCTCCTCCTCCTCCTCCTCCTCCTCCTTTTCCTCCTCCTCTTCCTTCTCCTCTTCCTTCTTTCTCACTGTTGTATTCTTACTTTTTCTGCGCTCTTCATCCAGTTATCCTACAATTTCTCTCTCTAACACACACACACACACACACAAACACACACACACACATCACACACACATACACACGCACACACACACACACACACACATACACACATCACACACACATACACACGCACACACACACACACACACACACACACTATTACACATCCCATTCATCTACTTCTCGTATTTCTTCCACTCCGAATCATAATCTTCACTCCCAATTACTCTACAACCTTCCAAGCTCCTCTTCCTCCCCTCCTATACACCCCTTCCCTCTCCCTATCACCCCTATCGCCTCACTTCCCCTTCACATTCATATCCAATCCATCACTACCATCCTCTAGTCCCCAGGTGTGTTGCTACCTGAGGGATAAGAGCTAGAGGGGCGCCGAGGGACAGGTAGGGATGTAGATCTAATCTCTCTGGAGGGGGGACTCAACAGATCAATTTGTGGGTGTGTATACGTCATGAGGATTAGCGACGCCGAAGCTCGATTTCAGGTGTTGAGCCGTGACAGGTATAGTACGCGAGCTGCCCTAAGGAGGTGCAACAAAGTGACACATCTACACCTGTCATCTCCGGCCACACCTGTCCCAGCCTCAGGTGTGTGACAGTCCTAACAACAACAACAACAACAACTGTGAACTATGATATCCGCGTGTTTCATCGTACTCTTGCTACTATTTTTTTATCGCTTTCGCCCTTTCTAAGTCCTAATCCGATTATTTTGTGGATTACTCGCCGATCCCAGCTTATATAAAGGGTTAGCTAGTTAAGCCTCGAATAGCTTTGATAGAGGCATTTTTTTGAAGCCTCACACCTGACGTATTAGCCAAAAAGACCAGGTGTTCGGAGCGGGTTTCGACGAGCACGACCACGTCACAACAAAGTACTACGATTGAACTTAACGAAGATTTATCATCACTACTAAGATTTGTGCTCTATCTTTTGTCTTTTTTGGGGCTAGTGAAATTTAGTACTTATATAAGACATGTCTGCTTTTTTGAAGGCTAATGTACTATAGTGTTGTCCTTGGATGGGTAACTAACTCTTATTATGAAACAACCATACATAAATCACCATCTCATTGTCATTTAGATTATTACGATGATAGGACGGAGAAAATAATAAATAAGTGAAAGGGAGTATGAGGCAGAGATAAGGGAGTGATAAGGGAGTAGTCAGAAGTAGAATGAAGAGCCCGATGACAGGTGGCAGATGAACAATAAAAAATATGTTCCTATACTAGATACAAAGCACACATAATACACGTAATCACCAAGTGGGTATCGCTGGACCTCCGTAGATCACATATTTATCGCCTTTATGAAACACAAATTAAACCAGACTCTAACTTGCTCTTTACATTCAGCCATAATCTTCAACCTTCATCAATTATCTTCATCATAACACATAAAGTTGCAGAAATTATCGTCCATGCAAGTACAGAACAACATTACCAGATCTAACCTCAATCATTAAGAAGAATTTACTAATGATCCATCTCTCTGCGAGGAACCTAATCATTCTCCCTCCTTCCCCCCACCCTTTGGCTCCTAATCGTTTCAGGGGCAATGAAGATTCTATCAGAAAGGAATTAGCATTTAATCATCTAATCTGGAGTGTATGCGCGGTGATTGGTCCAGGGGGTAAAGCCTTCACTACTATCACACCACAATCCTCCTCCCTCCTCCTCCTCCTCCTCTCCTCCTCCTCCTCCCCTCCTCCTCCTCCTCCGCCTTCAATTACTTTTATTACTCATCCTCTTTGTTCTCCTCTACTTTACTTCTTTGCTTCATCACTACTTTCTTACAATTTATACCCATGTTTCTTCTCTTCGTTTTCTTTCTGGTACGTATTTTCGTTTAGAATGTATTTATATTTTCGGATATTTTTGAGTCAGGCCAGGAGGATTACTACTTCGTTTATTAGACTCAAAATTCGAGCAATACAATCTCTCTCTTTCTCTCTCTTATATCCACGAACAAACACAAATATCTATACTTTACACACATTATTAAAGAACGGTTGCAGAGCGTTAACAAGGAAAGAACAAAGGAGCGAAGACCTGACACCCAGTTTTCAAATCGGCGCAGACCACACACGACCTCAGAGAACATGATTCCCATAAATAACAGAGACGGGGAGTGACAACAACCCACCACGCCGCCGCGGCTCCCTCAGATGCCTCAGCCGCGACACACTTCCTCCTGTCGTGTCTTCCTGTCCCCTGTCACCGGAGGACGGGTCGCCGCGCCAATCACTTCCAGAACGTGAGAACCAGTTGTCATTTACGTCAGGTTTTCCAGTTCAGGGAAGTTGATAGCGTCACTGATAACGAGTCTGGTACGTGTCTTCAGTTATCCACGGCCTCCCTACACCTTCGCACTACCTGATGATAAGATGATAAGCCCCCTACACGGTGCTATTAAAGAGACCTTTCCAGGATGTTAAAGGTGACCTCTGCATATCTTGATAGGAAAGTTTCGATTCCGCCTCGGTGACTTTTTTTTTTTTGTTCCAACCTGGATTCAAGGTCACGGCTGCTGCTCTGACTGGTTGGGTTTGAGTGTCCTATTGGTTAAGAAGGCGTGACGTCATTTGCTCACTCAAGCACATCGTCTTATTACTTTTATTTTGCCTCAGTGAAATAAGCCAAGCAAGAAGATCGAATCCCCGAGAAGAGAAACTATTTAAATCCAAGAGAAAGCTATCAGAGACTGCAATAGAAGCAAGATAAGAGAAATAGGATCATGACGAATACAGCTTCCGATCCTGATAAGGCAAACTCGATCAAGAAGACAATAAAATAGAAGAGGATCGAATCACGACAAGAAACTCGGCTATGATAATGGATAATTCGAACCCTAATATAGAGAATCAGATCCCTTGTATATCGTGGGAGAGCTACACACGATCCTGGCGGCAGTGTTAGGAAGCTTCACTATCCATGACTATCTATCCTTATCAGTTATCAACCTCGGCCTCTTACTACCCCGTCATCGCCTCCTGATATTGATAAGGTATTCGGGTGGCTCCAGGACGCTCTGCAACGCTCTTATTAGTTGTGTTATCTTGCTGACGTTAATTTAATCTCATGTCGATTGTGGCTTAGCTGGTTTCTTCTTCTCTTTCTCTTCAGGGATTATTATTTTTTTATTTATACTGATGTAGCTTCTGTTAGGTAATTACGCAGGTGTGGTGAATGACTGCTTTTGGAGGTTACGATTTAATTACCCAGATGACCGATTAGAAAGTTGTGATCGTGATCCATTGATTGGTGCTGTGGGTGATGATGGTGCTGGTGATGGTGATGGTGATGGTGATAATGATAATAATGATGATGATGCATATGAAAGTTTAAAGATTAGTTCAGAATAGAGTGAAATATGTGATAAAGAAAAAAACAGACTATTCGCGGCCTTAGTACCAGGGGACATAAAGGTTATAGTCGAGTCTAACGTTTGATGAGAAGATCAGGTATTTATTAATTATTGTGATGATTCATTACCCTGATTATTTTGCATTCCTAGTAAATCCAACGCTTTATCTTGATTATTTTTTCTATCATATATTATTTGTCTGTCTGTCAATAATAATAAGAAAAATAGGGATAATAATGAAGCTACTAATAACAATAATGAAAGTACCAGTAATACTAATAATATAATAAAATAATAGTAGTAAAATCATGGAACTCGTTTTTCTCTAAGCAAATTCATACAACGTTCCTACTACTCGTTCTTTCCTTGTCATTAAGAACAGCGTAGTGGGTGAGGCAGGGCTGCAGGGGGGGGGGGGGGCCTGCAGGGGGGGGCTGCAGGGGGGAGGGGGGGGACAAGGGGGCTGACCGGGTTTAGCTTTCCTTCCTGCCAAAGTGATTTCATTCCTCGAGACTAACAAGCAAACACGCTCAATTAGACCAGCCTCGCACGCTCATGTCAACTGAAAACCGTACAAATTTGGTTTCAAGAATATAGATAAATAAAATTCGGTCCTGGTTTAGTAGCCGCCACGGAGTCCTAAAGATCCTTCACGGAGATTTCAGATCCTACAAGCAAAAAAGGGGCTATTTACGCCGCTCCCTCGTGTCAATTCTGCTCGTCTAGTCCTACTGGTTCCCACCCATGCAGTGACCTTGCTGATGAGCTGACCCTGCTGCGTGGGGCTCCTGACAGTACTTTGACCCTCTTGGCTACCGGGCTCTGTTGTGAATTACTGTTAAAAATATGCTGCGTGTGACTTGGTCCTTTTAATCCTCGGAGTTTTTATGCTACCGGGTTCTGCCTTGAATTACTGAATTTTTCGCTGTGTGTGACTTGCTCCTGCAGTTGGCATGGCCCTCCTGGTGGCCTCGCCCTCCTGGTGGCCTGGCCTTACTGGTAGCTCGCCCTCCTGGTGGCCTCGCCCTGCTGTGTGGCCTCTCTGAGTTGCATGCCTTCCCCCCCGCCTTCAGCCACCAAGAGCTGGCCGCCTTTGTTCGCATGCCAGCACGGTCAGCGGCGCCCGTCACTCCGCTTACTATCACCACCTGCTTTGCCTCCGTCGGGAGTAAATGGGTGTTGAGTGCAGGAGGCCGGAGGGGACCCCACGCGGCTAATCTATCTGACAGTATTGCCCAATCCCTCCCCAATAGTCCTGAGGCCACAGAGGCAATTACTAGAAATAATGAGGATGCTCTGAATATTTTTTACCCCTTCGAGTGCGTATAAACTTTCCAATGCGTCACATGCCACCCACTTCATTAAAAATAATTTAATATTCTACAACACATTTCCAACGTTCGCCACTAAAGAGATAAAGCTACTGTTTACCGTCCTTAGTGGCGCTATTGTAGTACAGTTATCACCTCTACCTAGGCTCCCACATTCACCCTTCTTACTTTTCTCTCTTCATATCAGTCGGTAATATTTCCGCCATTCGTCCATCAACTCACATCATATGAACCTCAACAACTCGCCTTGTCCACCTAAATCTACCACTGTCATCATACATTCTGCTACGTCAACCTCTTATCCTTGACTGGGAAAATAATCATACAGAGAGTGAAGTCATTCGTCAGACAGACCTTCAAACAAACTTCAAGAACCGAATCTTCAAAGGTTAAGCCGAAACGAACCATCAAAAAGGAAAGAGAGAACCTTCAGCAGTTGGACGTTCCTACAGCGTCTCACCTCACCTCGAACGGCGAACCAGGAAGCCCCAGACGCCGTTCTATTACAGGTAACGAGAGTGCAATAAACAGGTGTTGTAGCTCGTTAAGCGATCAACGCGGGAATATATCGTGGGATGTGAAGGCGAAGAGCAAAAAGAACACTGATTTATACCGAACTTCCGAGCTCTTATGCAAAATTTTGCAGCAACTGAGAGAGAGAGAGAGAGAGAGAGAGAGAGAGAGAGAGAGAGAGAGAGAGAGAGAGAGAGAGAGAGAGAGAGAGAGAGAGAGAGAGAGAGAGAGAATGTGTGTGGTAAATTCACTATAAAAACGCAAAAGTCCATTGTATGCTGTAAGATAAATACTAAACTTTCTCCTAAATATTCAAACATTTGTCTCACGCCCTCACACACACACACACACACACACACACACACACACACACACACATATATATAGTAATTTGAAGGGTAACTAAATCATGTTCTACAACTGATCTATTTTACCTTCACACAGCCTTAACCACCACCACCACCATCACCACCACCACCACCACCACCACCACTCACAACACCACAAAATGCCAACTATTTCCCTCATTTCATTCTAACTTGTTCATTTCATTCTAACTTGTAGTAGAAAAAGAGGAAGTATAAGAGGACGAAGATGATGAGGAATAGCAAGAAGAAAATTAGGATGATGAGTATGATGCTACGATGACAATAATAATAAAGTCACCAACGTGGCAGACGGAAAAAAAAAAAACCGGAGAAGCAAGAGGATGAGAATGATAAATAAAATATTAAAAAAACAAAAGAATACAAACACAACCTTCAACACCACAATTACTGTCACAACACCAACCATAAACAAACACCATGGACACACACGCTTGACCTATATTGCTACCTGATCCTGCAACACCACCACCACCACCACAATTACTGTCACAACACCAACCATAAACAAACACCATGGACACGCTTGACCTGTATTGCTACCTGATCCTGCACCACCACCACCACCACCACCACCACCACCACCACCACATCACCACCACCACCATCCCACACACCACCACCACCACCAACAGCACCACCACCACAACACCACCACCACCACCACAACAGCACACCACAACACCACCAACCACCACACCACACCCACCACCACCACAACAGCACCACCACCACCAACACCACCACCACCACACCACCACCACACCACCACCACCACCACCACCACAACAGCACCACCACCACAACACCATCACCACCATCACCACCACCACACCACCACCACCACACCACCACCACACCACAACAGCACCACCACCACCACCACCACCACCACCACAACAACAGCACCACCACCACCACCACAACAACAGCACCACCACCACCACCACAACAACAGCACCACCACCACAACACCACCACCACCACCACCACCACCACCACCACCACCACCACCACCACCATCACCACCACCACATCCACCACCCCACAACACCACCACCACCACCACCACAACAGCACCACCACCACAACAGCACCACCACCACCACCACCACAACAACAGCATCACCACCACTACACCACCACCACCACCATCACCACCACCCCACCACCATCACCACCACCATATCCACCACCACCATCACCACCACCATCACCACCACCACCATCACCACCACCACATCCACCACCACCACAACACCACCACAGCAGCCACCACCACAACACAAGGTGACGACAGGAAGAGAAGGAAGGAACATACAATGGTTCACAAATAGGGTGGTAAATTATTGGAATGGACTCAGTCGTGGGGTAGTTAGTGCGGAGTTAATAGGGAGCTTTAAAAGGAGGATAGGTAATTTCATGGATGGGGATGAAAGGTGGATGTAGGTAGTGTTAAGTAACAGGAACTACCATGTCTATAGGTCTCGCAGCCTCTTGTGTCTTCCTTATTTTCTGATGTTCTTATGTGATTTAGGAACAACAGTAAGTTTGGGTAGTATGAGTGGTGATGGTGGTTGAAGGTACTGGACAACAGGAAGAGAAGAAAGGGAAGTACCATGGTGATTTAGGAACAACAGTAAATTTGGGCAGTATGAGTGGTGATGGTGGTTGAAGGTACTGAGGCGCCCATGCATGAGGGAGAAGTGTTGCGTGTGAAGCAGTCGTCTCTCACTGCTATATAAAGGTCCTCTTGCAGTGGGATCCTCGGCACGTGCATCGTTCATCACACTGCTATTCATTAAGTACTTGGCAAGGAGGAGGAGGAGGAGGAGGAGGAGGAGGAGGAGGAGGAGGAGGAGGAGGAGGAGGAGGACCCGGCCATCCCTCAGTAATACGAATGCAGGCGACTAAAGGGGAAAAATAATATACCCCGAGAAAATATGACTGTTGATTTACTAGCCAAGTCGCTTAACCTTCAGAGCACACGCGGGAGGGTTGAAGGAGGAGGAAGAGGAGGAAGAGGAGGGGGAGGAGGTGGTGGTTAGGGGGCTGCAAGTCTTATGAGTGGTGTTGGGGAGCCTTTCATTGCTTGAATTATGCAGTAAAATAGATATTGAAGCGACGGGCTACTCAGATAAAAAATCAATTACCACCGAGGTAGGACATGGCTTATGGCTTATTGAGGAGCCGCTACGGAGCCTCCATAGCAAGGCAGGCAGTGAGGGAGGGTGAAAGTATGGACAGCTGCCTCTCCCACTCCCTCTCTCGGGATTATTATGCTACGCCCCGCCGAGCCGCCCTGTTCATTAGCTGGTAAATATTGGTGCTTGTGTTACCGTTCCGTGGATCAGCATAAAGTGAGGACGGCACCGTTGTGTTTCTGGAAAGCTATGAGGAAGAGAGCGGCGGCTGCTACTAGTACTACTATTATTTTTTGCTTTACTTGACCTGTTCTATTTATGATGAGGCGTAAGGAAGTGGGTGACGCCCTCCCGCTACTCGAGGTGAGCAATGGGGGGTGATGGGGGGGCTGAGGGGGGAGGCGCCACCCTCTCTCCCCGCCGGCAGGCAGGTAGATGTGCAGCCGCATAACTTCGTCAGGAACATAGCTCACCTTCCCTCACCTTTCCTCATTGTCTCTAATGAAGTTTGTCTAGTAATGAATACAGAGAAGGGTTGTTAAGACTTTCATGGGTAATGGTAATGACGTCGGATCGCTCAGCCAGTTTACAGAGATGTAGCTTAAGGACTTCTGTCGTTGGGGAGGCGCTCGCAGGGAATTCAATTAGCTGGATTGATCCTCGCAGGGGAGGGCAGGTAGGATACGAATTCAATTACGGAGATTGAAATTACACATGTGTTAGATGCAATTGCTTCATTGACAAGTCAATTGACGTTATGTACACGGAGGTGGCAGGAGGAAACGTTCTGTTTCTAACAATAAAATGTTTGTTAAAGATGCTAAACCAATGAAGAGACGGGCGCTTCCTCTTGCCTTGGCGAGCAGAGGCAGAAACCCGCACCGAGTGAAGGGTACAATGTCCCTCAAGTCTTTCTTCTTATACTTAACTGAAAGACGAGGCACTCAAGGCCACGACGCATACCTGTGAGTGAGGCAATGGAATAATAATGAGGCGAAGACACCAAAAACCTCCAACAAGAAGCTCGAGAAAAATCTGATGAGCAGAGCGGCTTGAGGGGGTCACAGCCTGTCCTCAAAAGCCGGAGACTCATCGTGAACATAGAGGCTGCAACGCCCCTCCCCCCCTCCCCCCCAACCCAACCTCCCCCCTGACTAACATCCCCCTCCCTCTCCTCCCTCCCTCGCTTCTCTGTACTTACCATGGAGGGTACTTACACTCTCTCCCCTCAGTCTCCTCCACGTACAACCTCCTTCCCTCTCCACCATAACACCCTCCTTCACCCTCGCATTCCCAGCCTAACATCTCCACCTCCCCACCCACACACCACCTTGCCCGCCTCCCACCCACACACCACCTTGCCCGCCTCCCACCCACGCACTCACCGCCCTCCACCGCCGCAGAGAAACCTGAGCTCACAATTAGCGCCACGACCCTAGCTGGCAGTGCACCCCCTCAACCTCTCTTTTTCTCCCTCTGCAGCCTCAACCTTCACCTTGTGACAGGTGGAACTCGCCCCAGGTGGACAAGAGTGCAAGCCGCAACTCGTTTAACAGTTAGTGCACTCGTTGCCCGGGGGACTGGGAGGGGGCGTGGGTGGATGCGGCGGGTAGGGGAAGAGAAATTTTGCAAGACAGCTGGGGTACCACCGCTTCTTCCTTACAACTTAACTCCTTGCTTGACGTCAGTGGCGGTGCTCAGGGCAATGCCAGTCCGCAGAGTCCGAAGGTGTCACTGACTGTTCCATAATCAATGGTTGGCCGTGGCTGCTGACACGGCGCCGGGCACGAGTCTGCCTCGCTGGTCCCCGCCGGCCCATCGAGAAAGCCAGAGATGGCGAGGATACACCACGTTATTACCGCCACCGTGTGATTTAGGAGGCGCGGTGATCAATAACCGAGTCCGGCACTTGTGTATCTTCCCGGCCGGCGAGGCACGGCGAGGAACATGGCGGAGATGGATAGCGACCAGGGCACCACCTCCCTCCCTTTCAATGTTCCGCAGGGCCCACGAAGGAGAAGGAGCAATGTTCCAGTGGCCTCGCTCCTGCCACGGCCGAGTCCAGGGCCTCAACACGCAGTGAACGGCGGGGGTCTGTGATTCCGTATTCATCAAGGGTGTGGCTATTCATTTAATACTTTCGCCGAGGATGATGGCTGAGAGAGGCTCCGTAATTACTACGTTGCGACGGACCAGTACCCGCCACCTGCCGCCTCTGACTCCCGCACGGCTGCTACAGGTCCGCAAATAATTACCAGCAAAACATAATTACCAGAGCAGCTCCTCCAAAACCCGGTTGTTTATAGCCGATAATGCCGCCACCAGCTTACCGTAAACACCACCTGATATCTCGGACGCGTTCTTAATGCATAATAACTTTTCGTCTTCGAGAGGTTTATCTCCGCTTGACCCCAAGTGTCGGGCCACCGCCGCCACCCGCCTCCTCGCCAGCTCCTGATCCCATAAAGCAGCGTC